>VWYE01021433.1:193064-231112 GCA_013398995.1 Alaudala cheleensis
CGCGGCGGAGGGGCCTGACCCGCGCCCGGTCCGCGCCCTGTCCCGCGGCCCCAGCGCCCCTAGCCACCGGCGCTCGGCCCCGGTCCCGCTCCCGGCTCACCCGCGCCGCGACAGCGGCCACAGCGAGGGGGAAGGAACCGCTCGCCGCGCAGCTGCCCCCCTCGGGCCCCCTCCCCGCCGCCGCGGGCAGCTCCCATCGACCATGTCGCGGCCGCTCCCGCTGAACCCCCCGTTCCTGCCGCCCACCTACGGCGTGCTGAAGTCCCTTCTGGAAAACCCGCTCAAGCTGCCGCTCGCTCACGAAGACGGTGAGGCTTCCCCGGGACCCCTCGCAGCGCGTCCCGGTCCCGCCGTCACTCGGGGTCCGCGGCATGGCTTTCCGTTTTTCCCTCCTCTCCGCTCCTCCCCCGCTTTCCCCCCCCACCACCGCCCAGAGCGCTCCCCTGGCGATGCAGCCGCGGGACAGCTCGTTCGGGAGTGGCGGCCGCCCCGGCCCGATCTAACGGGACGCGCTCGGTGTTCCCATGGCCGGTCCCGGGGGATGGACGCCAAGGGCGCTCAGTGCCTCGGGTAAAGGGGGCCGGGATCCCCATCCCAGGCCCCACAGCAAACCACTCCCGGCCCCGCGTCCCCCGGTTCAACGGGAGAAAGTTGCGGCTTCCCCGGGAAGCGGAGGCAGCTCGGGAATACTCGAGCTGTATATGCTGGAATACTCCATACATACCGCGTATGGCGAACGGTACGAGCGCGCACGAAAAGCAGAAACTGAGGGAAGGTCTCGCAGTTCCTGTCTCCTCGTCTTTCCGAGTTCCACTGCCAAGCGACTCGCAGGATTTCTCCGGGGCTGTTGTACGAGGTTAAAAATAAAATGCTGCGAAGGCCTGGTAGCTGACAGGAAGCTTTATGAGTTCAGATTCTTGCCGATCTTGCAGAGAAATCAGGCGTTTCCATTATAAAACGTGCATTGAAATCACTGGGGGCTGTAGAAATGAGGAAGCCTCGATTTAACTTTTTTTTGCTTCTACCTTTCAATATTTTGTTGTCTCTTGTGCACATCAAAGCCATGTTCTCTCAGCTGTATGTTAGTAACATTTAGAAGTGCAGAATTTGAGGACTACTTTGCTTGTGTGAGGACTGGCAAGATCAGGACCTTAGTTTAGAAGAATGATGGGATCCCAGGGGTTTTAGGCTGAGACTGTTCCTTTTCAACAGAATATATTAATGGCTTCCAGTTTGCTGGAATACTTAAATGTTTACTTTTAATTCTGTTGAGTACTTTTTGATGCTGACATTCAAAGCTGCGCATGGAGTGGAATTGTTAACTAAAAACAAGGGGCAGTCTCAAAAATGTGTTTGGTTCCCACAAAGGTGCTCAGTGACGTGACCCCTCAATTCTCTTCCAAGAAGAGTGAGTCAAAGAAGTTATTTTTTTGAAGGGAATATTCCTTTCTCACACCTGAGAGTACAGCAGAAATAATGGAAATAGTAGTAGCTAATGTTTTAATTACTGAGTTCTTACATGTTTTTCATGTGTTTTTGTTTAAGCATTCGGTAAAGAAAAAGACAAAGAGAAGAAGTTAGATGATGACAGCACCGGTACCACAGTCCCTCAGTCAGCTTTCTTGGGTCCAACATTATGGGACAAGACACTGCCATATGATGGAGACACTTTCCAGTTGGAATACATGGACCTGGAAGAATTCCTTTCAGAAAATGGCATTCCACCCAGCCCAAACCAGCACGAGCCTAGCCCACACCAGTCAGGTCTCCAGCAAGCTACCTCAGCATCACCTTCTGTCATGGACCTCAGCAGCAGGGCTTCTACTTCAGTCCACCCAGGCATGGTGTCGCAGAACTGCATGCAAAGCCCAGTCAGACCAGGTAAATCAGCCCTTAGAACTTCCCTGTGGAATTTGGCATGAACCCCTCCTCCCCACTGTAAATCACTGCTTCTCCCTGTGCAGCTGACAGGCAGCTTTGAGGCCAGAGGATTCCTGTCACTCACACTCCAGCAAATAAAAACAATAGTTCCAGTTATCACTAAGCTGCTCTACCAGGATTTTTGTTAAATTCTTGTAGGAGAGCTCTGGGAATTCCAAGGAAACTTGGCTATCTTAGTTGGTATCGTAGCTGTTAGCAAGTAAAAAGACCACAGACAGAATGACATAAATGCCACAGCGTTAAAAGAGCAGGGAAAAGGACTGTGAAAGAGAATATTCCTTCAGCCAAGTATTTGATCTGAGAACTCAGCAGTGGGCAGTTATTCTGGAGTTAAAGGTTAATGCTTCTTACTTGAAATTTTGGCCATAATCTTAATCTCTCCTGAGCAAAGTAAGTTTTGCCACAGGAACTGAGTTTTGGAACAACATTATAATCTTGCTTAAATTGGCATAAATGGAGTGTAACTCTGACCTGAGTTCATAACTTGCATCTGTAGTCACCTTAAGCTTAAGAAAACACCGTGGAGTCCAAGGCCTGGTTGTAATGCACAATTCCAGCCCATCTGATGTCAGTGGAAGTCTTTTATTATTTTATTAGCACTTGAGATCATCCCATTAGAGACACCAGTCCGAATCCAGAGTAACTGCTCTGGCTTGACACCAGCATGGCTGAGATCATGGACAGTGGAAGATTGTCAGCATTGAAGTTTGGGAAACATGGAGCTTTGCCTTTTTCCTTAAAAAAAAAAAAGTATAGAGAGTTACTTATTGTGCTCTTCTGTTCACACAAGGTGTGCTAGAGCAAAGTGTGCTCTTGGCAGCAGGAAACTGCTCCTCTCCCTTCTGCTTGATCATTTGCCATGCTCAGCATGCAAAGTCACTGTCAGAATCATCTGATAAGGAGGCAAAATAAATAAATAGAGAGGCAAAAGTTGTGGAGCAGGATGAAATAGAAGTGTCTTACAAGTCTGTAATGTTCCTGTCTTGTTAAATAAAATATCCCTCAATGCTCCCCAAACCTGTCAACAGACTCCTTGGCCCCCCATCAGAAGTGTGTGTTCAGTCATGGATTTCATTTACTTGCTTTTACTTTGTGTGGATTTGACTTTGGTTTGTGTTTCAGTTTCAAGGCTTTTCATGGTTAACTAATAACTTATAAGGGTGTCCAAAGTTAAAATACATTTGGAGTAGGCAAGAGCAGAACATGAAACCTGTTGCTTTTTCTGAACCAGCTTTAAAAATAGTGCATATGTGCTACACTGTTTTCTGTCACTTGTGCACACAGAAAATTAAAAGCAGATAATCTGTCCTGATTCTCTTTTTTTTTTATTTTTTCAGAGGAGCCTGGTAGTGAGCCAGGCCTTTAATGATCACCTGTCAGAATTTATTTGTAATCAGCTATCTGTGTGACTTTTCAACTCATTGATTTTTTTCAGTTTTTCCTGAGCCCTTTGCAGCTCAGGGTTACAAACTTACCTCACTGTGCACTTTTTTGCTGTTGTAAAGGACATTATCTTGGGGTAAAATGTATACATTTGTAGGTATTTTTCCCAACACCGTCTTACCTTAATAACAATAGATTTTTTGGTTAAATGTGTTTTTTGTTTGTTTTTTTGTTTTTTTTTTTTAAGGATGCTCATTTGACTTCTTAAATAGTATTTTCTTGTCCCCCATTACAGATAGGAAGTGTGACTTAATTAGCAGTAGTCTGGTTTATCATCAGGGTGTTGAAATTTTTACATGCTATCATGTGAAAATCTTGCTTTGATCAGTACTGAAGAGAAGACCATCTCACAGTTCAGCATTTAAGCAAGTTTGAGAATATAACAAACAGCATATATTAGAAAAAAAATTTAGTAAAAGTAAAAATGAGCATTGAATAGTTACCATAAAAGGGCCAAGGCAAATGTGCTACTTTGAAATAGGGAGGTAAATGTTAAAAATCATTCTAATGGAGCCTATTAATATATCTTAAGACATTTAAAATAGTTTTTTTTTTTATTGTCACATAAAGAAGGGTTTTTAGTTGGTGTGAGCAGTGTTGTGATTTGTGTTACTGTAATAAAGCAAAGAACAAGTAGTAGGAAGTATACAATTTCAACAGAGATTAATTCCATGTGAGCTTATTACTTTCAGGAAAACTGAATGTTTTAGGTGATAGTAATTCTAGAAACATTTCAGTGGTGTGTTTTCTGAATTTTGCCTTGCAATGGGAGCCTGTTTGAGCGTGTGGGGCTAGAGGAAGGGTCCAGCCCTGTGATGCTCCTGTCCCTCTGTAAACGGCTCTGTGGGTTTGGCACCAGGGGCTCACGTGCAGGTGCTCACAGCTCCCACCCTGGCTGTGCCCCCTCTGGGAGGGGACATTCCCCCTGCCCTTGGAGCCCTGGCTGTGACTAAGGGACGGTCCATGGGAGAGCAGCATGAGGAGATTTAATTTTGTGCGTGTGTTCCAGCACAAGCCTCGTCTGTCTGTTGGAGTGAGTGGTGGTGCCCAATCGTGTTCTGTGCCATGTCTGGAAGAGATCAGGAGATCTGCACTGGCATTACCTGAGTGTCATCAGGCTCAGCAAAGCTGTGCTGACCCTGACTGTGGATGTGACACTACCAAAATCCTCACTGATTTTCTTTCTCCCTGCTAAAAAATGTAATGACAACAAAAAGGATCTGTATGAATATAACTTAACTCTCTATTTCCAGCTCAGATTGTCTGGTCAGTGGATAGATGTTTAGGCTCACCTGTTTATCATCTGCAATGAGCAAAGCAAGCACCTACTTCCCATACATTTCTGTAGTTACAGAAATTTCTGGCTTTGTTTTGGTGAGGGACACAGGGTAATGACTTGCAAGAGTGAAACCATGTATTTATCTTTCACAGTGCTGATTTGGTAATAAAAAATAGTATTTTGATTTATTTTAGCATTGCAGACCAACTTTCATTATCATGTATAGATACATTTGAAACTTCTGTTTTGTCTTAGTATTGGATGCTGGTAGGTTGGTTGAAATCTGTGGTCTCCTCAGGAAAAGGTTTTCAGATTTTTATGAAGCTTTTAAAGTAACCCATTACTGCAAACACACTTGTGGTTCTTTGGCTGTTGCGCTCCTCATGTGATCTTTTCATAGAACATAAATTTCCATTTAAATGCAGAGTTCTTCAGGAAATTTTGACTAATTTTTAGCTGTTTGTACTTAAAGGGAGGGTGTATATTTTGCAGGTAACTAGTTGGTGGTTGCTTTTTACCTGGCTCTTTTCCCCTTGTAGCCCTGATGGATGTGGCTGGGGCAAGTACTGTAAAGGGTTTGAAAGGTGTAAATAAGAGAAGCATCAGTTAGATCTGGTGGAGAATCCTAACTAGAAAGTTTTCGGGATTTTGTGGTTTAGATTTGAATTTTCTGTTTGCCACCAAAGCCTTGGATGTGGGGCTGTCTCACAGGGATGCTGCTGGAACAGTGATAACCAGGTGTTGTTTCTGCCTTGCTCCAAAGGAGGACAGGGCTGTTGGGGGCTCTGAGAGAGCTCCCTCCTTCTTTGTGTTCTCTTGATGGTGGTTTTCTGTTGGTGTTGCCTGCATGGCTGGGTGCCTTAGACTACTTGCCAAAGATTATTTAAGGAAAGAAAAAAAAATAAAAACAAGCTTTGTAATCCACGGCAGAAATATACCTATGTGCAATATCTGCAAGTCTTCACTTAAAAAATGTAAAATTAAGGCACCTTAATCAAAAAGCTGAGAATTGTTTCCATGTGAAGTAGACTTAAACCTCCCATCCCCCAAAGTTTTTTTATGAAATTCTGTGGTTTATTTGATCACTCCAGATATTCTGTCTAGAGCGCAGTATCCATTACCTCTGGCTTCTTGCACAGCCACTGAGCTGCAGTGACTGACAGCAGGCACTACTGGATGGGTTTCAGTGTTTTTTGGAGCTCGTGTTCTTGCTAGGCACAGCAGCCAGCTGGGAGAGGCTCGTTCTTGCTCCATGCAGCTCATCCCGGGGTGAGGCGGTGCTGGGGCAGCCCCCAAAGGGTGTGTGCAGCACTCCCTGTATTGCAGCCTGCCTTCCCCTGCATTTCTTAACGTGACCTCCACCTCCTCCTCCTCCTCCAGCACAGCTTGGCAGAGCCAAGGGGCAGCATTCCCAGCTGCCAGCCCTGTGCGTGGAATCCTCTCCTAAGCTTTAATCATTGTTTACAAGCCGTCCCTGGGTGTTGCAGGAACCCCTTCTCTCGCAGAGGCCAAGGGCTCTCCGCGGGAATTTCCTGACCTTTGGCCTCCCACGTGAGGATGGGAATGACCAGCTCCAGCGTGGCGAGGCTGGTACCAGGAGCTGCTCTTCACATTGAGCCTCACGTGAGGCTCTGGGAGCCTGCAGGACCATGTGCTCCAGGCACGTGTGCCTGCCCTGTGCAGCCCAGCTCAGCCCGGCTCCGCTCCTGCCACCGCCTGCGCCGGTCCAAACTGCGCCGAGATGGAAGCGCTGCGCTGCCGCTGCCAAGGAAGTGAAATCCGTGGGCAAGCCTCGCAAAACGGCTTTCTGGATCAAAGGGAGATGGAAAATATATTCAAGCAAATATTAAAAATAGCCTGTCACATGGTAACGGGGTGGGGGGGGGGTGGAAAAAGTGCTGAACACACAAGGCTTGGTAATGCTGGGAGCAAGAACGCTGTGTCTCCTTCAAGAGAGCTAATTTTAATATTCATAGTTAAATGTTGATTATTGGTGAAATAATTGCTTGACTGTGTGAAAGAACTTGAAGTTAGTTCGGAGTTCAAGCAGTAAACAGCATGAAATAATCTTGGGTGTTAGGCTGTACAGGGAGAGCTCCTTGTGCAAGGAAGGGCTATGCAGATTTAGGAAGAGAGCACAGGAAAGACCTAGTATTTAGGGTTCTTTTAATTTAATCCCCTTTAAGATATTTCAAGGATTTCTTGAGTGTCAAGCTTGTTGCAATTAGAAAAGTACAATGTGTTTTTCAGAGCTTTGCTTTCCATCTCGAAATGCATTGCTGACTGATTGATTGATTCTCAGCTGGATGATTTGATTTTTTTAAGGAGAGAGTGCACCCTGAAGTCTTTCATAAAACAATATATTATTGTACAGAGAGAAGACCTCATCAGGAGATGTATACAAAGACACTGCCATTATCTGATTAGATGAAGCTACTAGGAGACACATTAAATTGTTCAACCTCTACATATTTTTGTGACAGCAAATTGGCAATTGTGGAAGCTGCAGTGGCCAGATTCTGCCAATTAATCTCAGCAATAAGTACTTTGCTCCTCATGTGGTCTCCCTGATTTCTGTATTGCTCAGCAGGTAGGCAGCTTGTTGACTGCTCTCCGTCACCTCCCAGGTGGAGCAGCAAAATGTCACCATTCACTCTCTTGTCATTCATCTTTCTGGAATTTTATTTTTAAGGGGGTAACAGCTCTCAGTGTCCAGTGGAGTTTTTACAGGATGAAAGGGCTTAGTCACACCAGTAAAAAGGACCTTAGTGCATTTTGAAATCAAGTTTGGTTGCCTGGCAGTACACTGTGGAGTTGCTTAGTATTTATATCACACAAAACATGAGCATAGGTTTTTTGTTGGTTTTTTTTCCTGAAGTCTTCCTTTCATAACAAATAAAATATATTTTCAATATTTTATCTGAATTTCACAGAAGAATGGCAATCAAAAAAAAATTTCAGCTAAGTTATTTTCAAGAAAAACTGTGGGTTGATCTTAAGGAGATAATGAAAACTCTAAAAAAACCATTTACTTAAACCTCAAATCTATTCCACTTAATGGACTAAGTTATACATAATCACTTGGTATCAAAAATGAGTATAAAATGGACAACTGTGTCAAAATGAATGTATGACAAACAGGTTTTTTGTAGCTTGTATAATTTTTTAATGGCAAAATAGAGAAGCTCTCTGTTTATCACAAAACTGAATTTGGTCCTGAGAGCTGCAGTGTGAGGAGCTAACACAGGTGGGTAAGGCAGCACGTGTTGTAGCTTTTTTGTTTGTTTGTTTGTTTTTCTTTTATTCTGGTGCTCTTCACAGCACCTCAGCTTTGCATGACTGAGGTGTTATCCATCAAGTTTTAAACAAATGCAAAATATTGTTCAGCCTCTCACATTTCTGACACGCTTGAAGCTGTGCTGCAGTTCTGCTTCCCCTGTCCCATTCTCTCAACTAAGTTTTGCCAGGCCTAAATTTGGGCCAGATTTTTGTTGTGCACCCTCCAACACCATTGCTTAGCTCCTCTGATGTGGCAAGCTCTTGCTTCAGGGTTCTCTGCTCAACTTTGAGAGAAACAGCTCTAGCTCTTCATCCCACTGGCATTATTCTCTTGTTCATATTACTTGCAACTTAATGAAAACAGGCAGTGAGCATGTTGGAGCTCTTTGTTTTGTTGTGTGTGGCTGTTGTAGGAGGTAATAAAAAAATCCAAATTGCATTAGGGTTCTAGAAAACTCAGCTCCTTATTAATTGGAACACAATTGTAGATTACTACTCAAAACAGGAACCTGCAGATGGGTGCATTAGTATGTGTTTCCTACAAGCAGAAGTTACAGTAAACTGGAGCAATAATTCAACCTGTAACCAAATGTTGTCCTTAATATGTAGTTGTAAAGCAGAGAGGCAAAAATACAGAGTTTGGCAAAGATTTGTTGAAGATGGAGAATGGTTTTCAAAAAAAAAAGGCATTCTTTTCCAATTAGCCTTAGGGAGCTTAGCTTGCTGTAAATTCTTTGTTCTGGAACATGGCTATGGACAATAGGTCAAAGATTAAGTAATTCATTACAGAACTGGTTGGTTCTCCTGAATTTAATAAACAAATGAATGAACAGGGTCCTCTGTCCACAGCAAGATCAATTCATTTGTGTGGCAGTGATTGGATCTTAAGTTTTATTTAAAACACTTGCAAGGCCTTCCTGCTTTACTTAATGTCTATGTGGCCATTGGTGTCTCTGAGGTGACCTGGTCACGCAGCACTCATGGCACAGGTGAAAGCACTACCACAGAAATGAAATGTGGAGAGGAAGGAAACTGTAAATTGCATTTGGAAAAAATGAAGGAATGATAATGTGAAACTTCAGAGCATGAAATACTGCAGAAATGCATTCAGTGGAGCAATCAATATTTTTAGGACAGCAAGATTATTGAAAAAACAGCACTAAACCTTCTTGTAGAAGAGCATGTTGCACAAGGCTGCAGAACATAAAGCACAGGCTCAAGGCTTGTGCTGGAGCAGAGATGACTTAAAAACAATTCAGTAATTTTTACCAACTTACCATTGCAATGTTTGGAAATTAGTCTTACTCCACCAAGAAGCCTGCTTAAAAAGACTGTGTTCTTGCCTTAGTGATGCTTAATAAGTAGGAACTAAGCACTCAAACCCAACTCCTGTTCCTCATCACAACAGAGAGGGTTAAACTGAATTTGAAGGGCCCTGCAGCAATCAGCTCTCAAGTGCTGCCTCTCTTTGTGCTGCATAGTGTAATATGGATGTTGGTGATGTCTGCAGTCCCTGCAGCTGCAGCCCTTTGGTGGGGCACTGGCCCTTCTGGGCACGTAACTCCTGCAGCATTTGCTTGCTGTGAGAGGTGATCATGGGGGTATTTTTTGTTACCATTTTTCTATGTGGAATCAAACCCAAACTTGTCATGCTAGGTATATATGGCCTCTTGCCTATTCCTGCTGATGCTGGTTTTGGATTATATCAGTAGATTTTAGCCAAATGCAGCAAGAAAGTTGTGATTTTGAAGAACTGATTTCAGTCCTAAAATTTCATGAAAATGAATGAGTGGATGTATGAGTGGATATAGGATTGGAAATGTGTTGCTGAGCAAGAGTAATGCAAATGTGCATTTTCTACATCAGAAAAGGTACATAAAACCTTTAAAATGCCTTAGCTGCTGTGTGAAATGCTTCTAGAAAAGCTGACACCCTTTTAGGCACCATGAGATGCCAATTCACTTTGAGAAAAGAATCTGCAAGAAACTGAATTTTATTGATTTAGTGTGTGTTGGAAGGAGGGGAGTCACAAACTTTTTCCACCACTCTTCTTCTTCCTTGGAACTCCTCAGCTTCTCGGGTTCTGTGATTAGATGAGAATTTGGGGTTTCATTTAAAAAGAACACTTCGAAAACGAGCTGTAAGGTTTGTAAATAAGATCTTGGGAGTTCTGATCCCGTGCAGTAGAATGGTCTTGATCCTCTCCAAAGCCAAGCATGGTTATTTTACTGAAAAATTTCCTCAGCTTTATGCATGCTTGCTGTATCCTTTTCCTCTTGTGCAGCAGAGTCACCCCAGCTCTGCTGCCTCGTTTGAAACCACCTTGCAGTGATCTGACTTCAGATTTGATGGCTCTTTGATGGATCACAGTTACTGCAGTGTCACATGTGGGCGGGCATCCAAGTGACCTTGTGCGCGCATCCTGCTGCTCAACATGCACTGCACATGGAGCTGCTGGCTGTGGTCTTGGACATTTTCCACCCTGCCACCAGGGTCTGGGCTGCAGTGAGGTCAGGAGTCAAAGAAAAACTGGGGAGAGTGAGAGTGGACTAAAAATGTTGTGGGATCAAAGAGGGAAAGTAGGTCGTGGCAGGGTATGTGTGCTGGGAGGAGGGCTGGGGGAGCACAAGTGAGGGGGAAGATTTGTTTTGCTATTGGCTTTTCAAAGTTGTGCAATTTAAGAATTGGATTAACCTGATATGACTTGGTTTTTCTGCCAGATTAGATAGGTTGAGTTTTTGGCATTGTGAGTTGTACAGTACATTGTGTGCTGTAAAATATGGGTGTGTCAGGATAGAGCTGTAGTGACACAATCCGCTCTCAGTGTAATGCAGCACTGCTGGGTGGACTCCCTTGCTCTCTCTCCCCCAACATATCCTTGGCAGGGCATTTACAAACCTGAGAGAACCTCTCTGTGTCCCTACATTCTGTTTCCAGCACAGCATGAAGACATTTTAGTACTGTTTCTGATAAGGTAGCACTTACCTGAGGTCTAAGAACCTGCTTATGCTGTGGCATATGCAATATTAAATGTCTCTAAAAAAGAAAAAAAAAATGTTTGAAAAGACATTTAACAGTTTCTTCCTGCTTCCTCAGGATTAAGTTGGAGAAAGTTTATTGGGAAATGCTGCAGGTTTTTTTGTCTGCCTTTTCCGAAGAGTGAAAAAGCAAATACAAATCTGAAATAACTGCAAGTGCTGAGCTCACTGTTTTTTGAAGTATACCACAGCAGCATATCAATGTCAGATTTTCACAGTAGTATATCTTTGCTCAATTATTTTCTATTTTTGTTTGTGTTTTGTTTTTGGTGCTGCATTCATCCTGAGATAACTTGATTTGGTGTGTCCTTTTTATACACTGGGCCTGCCCTGTGAAACAGCCCAGCTCTCTCTGCTTGGTGCTGGGTGAGGGTGGAGTACTAAAGAAAGGTGGACAGAATCACAGCCCTGTCCAGCTGGGTGATCACTGCTCTGATTAATGAAAAAGTGTGAAGACTTTGAGAAGTGAAATTACACATACCTTAGGGCACTATTGTTTGATTCCTACTCTGGTTTTCCAGGCTTTTCCAGGGACCTGGGCTACCCAAGCAGGTCAGTCATGATGGACTGATCTTAGCATGACCTTTGTCATCAGCTAAGAGCCTGCCCTCTGTATCAAGAGCTGTACACTAAAAACTAAAAAGTTATGTCTCTGCCTGTAGTGAAGATTGACTCTCTTGGAAGGGTGTAAATAACAGATCAAGTTAATAAATCACATATCTAGATCATGTCATGCTCATCAGCCATGTGTTGTTAATGTGTGTTACTCTACTGACTCACAAAGGGAAAAAGCCACAGGGCTTGCTCACCAGGTGAAGGTGTTTCTGGAGTGGTAGAACACTTTTTGAATTGTTTCTGGAGTGATAGAGCATTTTTTGAGAGCAACACCAATTGAGTAAAATGGAGCAGGAAGCTTGTGAACACCTGCATCTGTGTGCTTACATGAGAGAACTGGGGAAGAGTGCAGTGTATTTAAAGTTAACTTGCATATCTGATTCTGAGGAGGTTAAACCACAAGCCTTCAGTAACACATGTTGGACAGCTGTGGTTTGGGTGTCTGTTTGGAACAGCTTGCCTGTGGATGGGTGCCTTTGCACTTAAAAAATCAAGACATGGATTGTCCAGGCTGCCAGGCCTGATGTTGATGCATCCATAATCACGTGGCTGCCCTCAGAAAGGCTGATCTTTCTGTTGGACCATGCTCATCACCAGGTTTAAGAGGCACTTTTCCAGAATCTCTTATCTGCTCAATTTTCTCAGTGCGACACGGTTGATGTCGTTGTTGAAAATTGTGGTAGTCTCTGTCTGGAAGCTGTTCTGAACACGTGAAAAGGAGTCATTAGCCAAGGAGAAGGAAGGAGCTGGAGGTGTAATTGTCAACTCGTGTGCATCTCTGATTTCACCAGGTGCTGCACGTGTCTGGTTTATCAATGTATTTCTGTTAGAAAGTAAACAAATCTCACTTTTCTTACGTACTCTGCTGACTGCTTCAGCCAAGTTGCTCTTATCTGCAGCAGGGATGTACTTCTGAGGTCTTGTGTTTTGGGAGCTTTTCTTTCTGCATCCACATGTGATCTGCTCTCAGGGATCATGTGCAGCTCTAACACTGGTCAGGGATGCTGTTTGTCTCTCCCTAAGTTAGTTATTTAAAAACATTATTATCACTACTATCAAAATACAATACCTGATCGTGGGGGCAGCTGTTAGCCCACATGTTTTCCAGGTCCTCTCTGACTTCATGGGTGTTTCTCTGTGTTCAGAGTGGCTGTTCAAGAGGTGTCTGCACAGTCTGAACCCTGGGGGATGTGCACCATCCATCCTGAGCCACATCCTGAGTCTCCTCAGTGTGGACTTCAAAACCACTCACCGTTTTGTATTTTTGAAACACTGATGGGTGGCTCTCAGTCCTATCCAACAACAAATTTTCAGTGACTTTCCCAAACCGGCTTGTCTCAGGATCTGCATCCTTGCAGGAGCTGGCGGTGTGTAACTCCGGTGGAGATCCAGCTGAACGCGGGTGCTCAGCCCTGGGAGCCTCGTTAACACCTCATTAAAATCCACCACTGGCAACCCAAACCTTTAAGCAAACTCAAGTAATTTTTGTTTTTCTCTGCTGCCCTTCAGTTTGCAGCCTGTGGCTGGTTGTTTCCCACTCTCACGTTTTCCCAAGTCGCTGGTGTGTACAGTCTGAAGATCACATTTAACCAACACAAGGAAATCGGCTTGGCCCGACGGGCTTCTCCGTCACGTGGCTGCAAATGTGTTCACTCTGTTCTGCCAGATTATGGCTGGCTGAGCAAAATACAGTGAAGCTCTGGGCTGCTGGCCAAGCTTTTATTTCAGTTTGGAGCTTACAGCCACATATTTGCTCTTTGGCAGGACATCCACTGGGGTATATTTGGATAGTAATCTAGCATTGTTTTGCTGCTTTTTTCTTCTATTTTTTTTCTTTTTCTTTTTTTTTAAGGCACAGATAGTATAACCCCAACACTTTGTGCAGTTTGTGTGAGATTTCTCAGTGTGCACTCTTATGTGTGTGCACTCAGAACTTGTAGCCGTGACCTTTGATAAATATAAGTCAAAGCAATTAACTTTCTTTTATTGAAAAATGCTGGATGTCCTACTCTTTTCCCCCTCTGTGCTGATAACAGAGCTGTGTTGTTACTCTTTCCAAGATCAAAAGCTTCAGTAGGGTTTGATTGAAGTCCAATTATGGAAGGAAGTAACTGTGCTGGAGCCCTGAAAATAGCAGTAATTGTTAAAATAATAAAGTGTGTCCTTGTGTGTCTTTATAATATTTAAAACTTCTTTTGGGGTGGAAGGGGGTGGCTTTCCTTTAGCTTTAAAATGAAAATATTCGCAAATGTCTTGGGAAAATAAGAGTGTGCTGTTACAAGAATTTCTTTTCTCTGAATTTCTTCCTTCAGTTTTATTCTCCCCCCCAAGCTACCTTCCTCAGAAGCTGTTTGCATGCAGCCTGACTCATGCAGGAAAATAAAGCTGGATTTGATTTTTAACTGTATGGGAGGCTTTTGAGTTTGGGGGGGAATAAAGACTTTATGATGCAAACTCTTTTATTTCTCTGTGAAACAAAAAGGGACTTTTCAAAATGCAGGGTGTGTTGGAAAGTTGGCTCTGGGTTTGAAACCCCAACATCTCCAAGGGCACCCTTGTATGAAAAAGCTGTGCAAAAAGACATCATGCTTGGGGAAGGGGTACAAAACGTGAGGACAAGGGGCAGTGTTTGAGGGGCAGTTCCTGTCATCTTCCAAAGGGACATCAGTCTTCCAATATGTGTGGAGGGGTTTGGTTGGTTTGGTTTAGATGGATGGTATTGAGCCTTGAATTGTGGGGTTTTGGTTACTTCATCAGAAACTTAGGGCTGTGTCTGAATGGATCAACACTGGCAAAGCTGAAATACTTTTCCCCAAATCTGTATGTTGTTGTTTAGGATATAAATATATTTTTGCTTCCTCTTAATCTTTCCTGCATCCTCAGAGAGGAGGGAACCTGGGAGAGAGCCCAGTGTTGAGGCTGTGATCTGTAGGGCAGAGCTTCAGCAAGGGAGAGCTTTGGGTCTTGATCTTAAACCCCAGCATGTCTAAATGCCTATTTGCCAGTTGTAGTGTTAATTGAAACACTGATGTGAATAAACAGAAATGGACAGTGATTGCCATAGGGACTGCTTTGGGGATTGTACTGCTGGGTTTGAAATTACAGTAAGGTTTTACCAGGGTTTGGTTCTGTTTGCTCTTGGTTTTTTTAACTCACGTGCTTGCACACACATCTGATACAGGTAGGACAAGATAATCCTTATGTGAAAATCAATCCTTGTGTACTTTCATTTCAGCCAGCTGGACTCAAAATCACTAAGTACCTGAATAAAATCTTTGCATTACAGATAAATGGTATCAAGTAATAAGCCCAGAGGATTGTACAGAGCAGGACTAGCATTTTCTTGGCTTCTTAAATTCTTAGGATAGAACCTGTTAATTTATTAATTTGAATTTTACTGTTGCATTCTCTCCACTGCAGTAAAAATTATTTAGTCTTTATTTTTTCTTTTAAACTCATCTATTTATTCTGACAGCTTTATGTATATAACATCTATAAAATACTCTGCCTTTTCAGCTCCCTGCTCTTACTGGGTTTGGATGGATCTTTGGAATGCAAACTGCTTCATTGTCCTCTGGAAATCTTTATTTATCAAAAGCCTTAGCAAGGGGTGCCCTGTTGGTGTTTATCCAGTTGGCAGCCTGAGCCACTCTCACAAACAGCCCTGGCTGATCTCGAGGAGCTGCTGAAACTCATCAAGCAGGTTCCTGCTCACCAATTATCCAGTTAAGCAGAAAGAGGAAAGGTGTTTCTCTTGATTGTGTTTTTTATTTTGCTAAGTTTAACCCATTCTTCCCCAAGCCTGAGTTAGTTGTGGGTGTGTATCGTGGCAATAGCAGCAGGGGGAGTGCAGGGGGAGAGGGACAGAGGGGATCTCTGACCTTACACACTAAAAACACACCAGGATTACATCCTTCAGGTGGGACAGACAGGAAGCTTCCAGCATAAATCTACAGCATTCTGATTCTTAGCTGAGTCCTACCAGAATACTTAAACCAGCTTTTTGTCCACGTTTTAACAAAATCTTAGGAAAATAAAAGAAATTCCCCCCTGCAACCAAACCCCTCCTTTCTTCAAAGCCAATAATGAATGTTTCATCACTGCCAGAGCAAATTTGTTGATTCCTAAACACTCCTACTGCGTCTTGGTTGGAAGGCTTAAATTGCTGGCATAGTAAGTGCTGGGGATAATATAAAAAAAGCTCTTTCTAGTAGAGTTCTGGTTTTCAGTACATATTATAAGAATAAATAAATGCTCAGATGATAGCAGACAGCTGGGTTGTCCATATCTGACTGTCTTCTGCATTGATCTTTTAGACAGGCTGTGTGCATGGCTGCTTGCTGGCTATCAATACTAGGTGTGTCTGCTTGGAATTCAGAGAGATTGTCAAGTTTTGGTGCAGTTGTGAAACAAATCATTTTGCTTATGGTTACTGAAAATACTAAATGAGTGGGTAAGATAAAGTGAAGAGATATTCTCAGTTCCAGTAGAGAACAAGAAGATGAAATGGGTTTCCTGATTGCCATTAACAAACAGTGATTTGGTGAATATTTTCCTTTTTTTCCTTCCTACCTCCTGCCCAAAGAATTGGCTCCATGAGCAGCACAACCTCTGTGGGTTCTCTGGTATGTAACAACGCTCCTGCAGCCAGGGGGGAAAGAGCTTCTTTCATTTACATTGTTTTCACAATGCTTGTTGGTAGCACGTGTGGATACCTTGCTGCCAAATTCGTTGGAAATTGGCCAACAATTTCCCAAGCTTTTGGGAGGGGGCTGAGCAGACGTGCACAGCAGGACTGCACAAAACTCACTTATCTGGGAAATCAGTTAAAGAACAACTTTCAAGTACTGGGGGGACTGAAATGAAGTTTGCAGAGCAATTGAAGGAACTGAAGGGCCATTTGATATCTTAATTCTGCATGTGGCCATTAACCAGGTGCACTGGATACAGTCCTTGCCCACACTGGCAGATGTCTGTCTGCCCAGGACCTTTCTGGAGCACTGAACTGTAATTTGGTGACGGCACTGATTGTTTTGGAAGTGGCTGGAGATGCTCAGGAAGAAGCAGATCAAAATACTCATCAGCTTAGGCTGTGGCAGAGCTTGATCTGGATGTCTGAGCTGTGCTGGCTGAGTGGTCTGTGAAATAACCTTTGGCTATAGGTAGGGCTTTTCTTTAGTTTCCTGAGTGGCCCAAGGGTGTAACTGAATATTTACTTCTGTTCCACATTGCTTTTTATATTTTTAAAAGGAAGATCTGTGACTGCACGTGTTGGAATGTGTGTTAATAACAAAAATCGAAGAGACCCTTTCCATCATCAGGATTTTATTGAGTTTTGCTTGTGCACTGAACCCTCAAAGACCTTTTCCAGGCAGCAAAATGGAGGCCAAAGAGGTAGAGCCAAATTCTGGGATTACTGAGCAAGGCAGCTGCAAAGCTGGGTGACCACCTCACCCCTGGCAGCTTGGAAAAAGCCTCTGAACCAGGTAAGGGTGAGGTCCCACTTCTGTTTCAGTAGGTGCTTCTTCCAGGCTGCAGGCAAAACAGGTGAGGGTTGTGGTTGTGTTGTAGGTGGGCAGCAGCATCTGAGCTGGGTGTAAGTTGTGTGGAATGCAGGTGCACAAATAGCCTGGGCATGAGGAAGCAAAATGCTTTCACCTGTGAATAGATGAGTTACTTCTACTGAGGTGCACAGGAACACAGGGTTAGCTTCTGTAGAGAGAACACATTAAAGGTGGCATGAAACATCTTCATTGTGAGACCAGCTCTTTATTTCTGAAAATCTGGAGCACCATAAATATGCCAGTGCCATTTCTTTCTTTATTCTGCATTTGTGAAAGAACAAATAAAAATGTTCTTTAAGCTTTGCTACATTAAAAAAAAAATTATATGACACAGCTCTATTTTGTACAATTTTTTCATATCTAAAATACTGAGGGATTTAGAATAGATGAAGAAAAGCTGCATATCTGAGTTTAAGATAAAATAAGATGATCCCTGTGACAGAGACAGCAGAAATGATGTGATACGACAGTTGCTGTAGCAACACCACCTACTTCATGAAAATCAGAGTTAACAGGAGTGTAAAAGGTAAAGCCCACATAATTTTCCAGGCCTATGAATTGCTGCTGCCCTCAGCCTGCAGTGCTTTTCAGTGCTTCTCCTTCCATGTGGGCACAGAATAATTACCTTTTTCCACATGGCCAACTCCTGGAGACCCCACACTGTGTTGAGCAGGGGCACACGGTGGGAATCTGCAGCTGACCTGGAAATAGGAGGGAAAGAATACGAAGGATTTTGTCCTGTCCTGTCCTGTCCTGCCCCCAAATCATCCCAAAAGCCCCAGACAACAGAATACTGTAAGGCCTGTGCTGTCTCTACAGAGATTGGGATGACCACCAGTGTAAAAAGGAAGCCAAGCAGTCAGTTTGCTTCTGTGGGACTCAGCTTGTAAAGCACTGGTGTGTTTTATATGCACCATTAAGTGTTTTAGACACAGAAGGTCTCAGGGATAAGGGCACTTTCCCCCTCCCAAATAAACCCAAATAGTGGTGCTCAATATCTCTGCTTTTATAAAATGCTGACTCCCATGTTTGAAAGCTCCCATATGCAGAGAATCAATCAATGACTTGCCAGTGCACGTTGGCCTCAAAGTTACATTAAAATATATTTTAAAAAAATATTGATATTTTAAAAATGTGTTAACTTTATATATTAATGGTTTTTGTCATTAATTGGCAGTGGAGAGCCACGCTGTGTGTGACAGCAAGAGTAAAATCAATATTACTTGTGGATTGGAGGAAGAGTGTTTAGAAGAAAGGGCAGTCCCTCATGGAGTCAGGTTTTTCTGATTCCTATTTCTGACATACCTTCTGAAGGCATCACAGTAAACAGTAAATGAAGGGAGGTTTGATTTTTGTGTCTTGGGGCATTTTAATTTATATTTTGACATCATTCACAATCTTCCCAGGCTCAGCACGCCTGTTGCATTTAGAACATGAACAGTAGTGTGTTCAGAGACCTAGTTCAGGGCTGTGGGCAGTTTGCAGAGGAGGTCACAAAGAGGAATATAAGTATTAGAATTCCAGGATTTCTTCAAGAGGTATTCCATCACCAGCCTTTTTCACTGCCTCTGTTTTTAAGGATTGAGCCAAAGGTTTTGGTCCATGTTGCTCTGTCTGGTCCATGCGAGTGCTGTTGTGAGACACAGAAGTCTCTGCAGGCATGAGTTGGGGTTTGGAGGCTCCTCAGCAAAGCAGTTTCTTGCCATTTTCTGGTGCTCAGTGACTTGCTCACATTTAGGAGGAATTTATCAGTGCCCAGTGTGCACTGATAGGCTCTAATTAGGTTTGTTTTTTGAAGTTACCTGATTTTGCCTGTGTCTGACATGCCACCAGAACATGTTTTATGCAGCGGATGTAAAGAAGTAGTTACAGACACTGGGGTAGCATCCAGATTCAACAGCCTGTTCTGGAATTTTCCCTAAGTGGTGATGTGTTCCCTTCCTTCCTCTGGCCTCCCTTTTCAGGCTACCCAGGCCTGATGCATCTGTATGGTTTATAAATGGGGATAAGTGCAACAATAGAGAAAAAGATATAAGCACACACACTTTATGTGTGCTCCTTGGGAATAAAGCTATATAAAAGTATATAAAAGGAAATCAGACCTCTGCAGTTATTGAGCTGTAACAACCCAAGTTGTAATTTTTCGGGTTTTCCTGTTTGTTTAGGTTGTTTTTTTTCCCCCAAAAACATATTAGAGGATGCTAATTTAAGGAGAGAGAAAATAAAATGTATTCAGCCTTACTTAGGTTTTGGGAACAGTGTGTTCCCATTCTGGCAGCTCTAATTCTTAAAACGTGATTATTTTATACAAATCACCCTCAATGAATTGTCACATTAAAAGTGTGCTTTGTTTTAGTGAAACATAAAATGGAAAAAATGCTAAAAAAAAAAAGTAAAAAGCGACTGCAACAGATAGTTCAGATTTGTGTGCACAGAGCAGATCAAAAGAGAAGAGATTTTCAAGTTCTGTAACACTGCCCAGTGACCTCTTTTCCTTCAGGGATGTATTCCAGTGCTGCTGATAGCATCTGTTGTCTGTCTCTCGGGCTCCCCATTAGCTGCTGATTGGGAGGCAGAGGAAATGGACCTGTTTCACGTGGCTTTTCCATGCCAGGTGAAATCTCCCTTGGCTGTGTTTTGATAACACACCTAGGCAGGCAGGGCTTGGGTACCAGAACTGGGTAATAGATCCATGAGTCATGGGTGGCATTTGCTGTCAGAATTACAGGAGGGCTCTTTGCAAGAGCTGTTTACTGAGAGCGTGCTGTCCTAGATAGACAAATAAACAGAACAATGGGAAAGGAGCTGACTTGGTCTGGAGCATTGAAAAGCACATTGGCAGTGGCACAGGCACATCTTGAGGACAAGTGTTGTCTTTGTTTTGAGCAGAATTCTTTATGAGGGCACATTAATGGATGGTGGGGTTATGGCAAGGTGAGGGTCTCCCAGGGAACAAGGGACAGGGCAAGAGGAAACAGCCTTAAGCTGCACTAGGGGAGGTTCTTGCAGGATGCCAGAAGAATTTCTTCAGTGAAAGGGTGGTGTGTGGCATTGGAAGGGGCTGCCCAGGGAGGTTTGGAGTCACAATCCCTGGAGGTGTCAAAGAAAGGCCCTCAGTGCTCTGCACTGGTGACAAGGTGGGGATTGGGCACAGTTGGGACTCGATGGTCTTTGAGATCTTTTCCAACCTCAGTGATTCTGTGACTGCTCTATGAGGCTGTTACCTAAACCAGGGGCTTTGTCTAAAATCTGCTGGTTTATTAAAGCTGGGTACATTATATTCCAAGGAAAGGAAAATGGATGTTTTTCATCAGTTTTCCTTCAGAGCAGGTTGACAGTTCTGATGTTTCTCTGGAATCTTCCCTTTAAGAATAGAATTAGTGTACTTTTCGAGGAATCTTGCCATATGTGAATTGCCAGGTAACAAAAATATGCCAAAGGATGTCAAGAAGCTCCAATGTACCAGAGAACATAAGCATCTTGAACTGAGACATGCTTCTGAGCCAAGTGTAAATTAAAATTAAATACCGGTGTAAACGTTCTTCCCTGCAGTTCTTCTTCAGGCTCTTTCCCCACTGAATTCCATCTTGGCTGATCTTTGTAAGGAAAGCAGCATCCTACAGAAAAATCAGGAAGGCATGTAGGAATGCTGTGGATTTCATGCTTTTCAAGAATTTTAAAACTCAGTTCAGTGTCCTGGGAGCAGAATCAAACTCTCTCTTCCTCCATGCAGCCATTCTGAAAGGGAATTGTTCAGATCAGGAGCAACTACTGTCAAGCATCTTGCAGGGGTAGTTTGGAAGGGAATAAAAATTGTATTTCTTGGTTCTTTTCAGAGATAAGGCCTCGTTGAGTTCATAAATGCTGCCTTCACACAGGCTAAATTCAAGGAAGGGCTTTCAGAGTATGGATCTCACAGAAGAGATGATTCTGAAGTCCAGGAGATGTAGTGGAAGATTTTGCCTGCTGGTGCCTCCTATTTGCTTGTTTTATTGTTTTGAAGTGCAGAACGTTGCTGGGCCAGCAGGCAAAGGGTATTCCATGCACTCCATGGTAACCACAGGCAGGACTTGCAAGTGAATCTCTCAAAGATCTGCAAACACACAACTGAAGGCCGCGTGTGCAGCCTTGGACAGCAAACCCTGTCCCTTGGAAATGCAGGCTTTCATTACATTATATCCTGCTCTTTCCCCTTTTCCCATTCTGCCTGCAGAGCTCAGACCAGCTCTGGGATGATTCTGGGCCGTTTCAGGAAGGAAGTGGTTGTCTGTAGGATCTTGGATCTTGATCTCATTTACTGCAGATGTGAGAGGATGCAGGGAACAGCAGGAGGAGAAAGGAAAATCTGGCAGGAAGGACTGAAGGATTTTGTCTGGGGCGATTGGACTTTACTTAAAGTTGCACCAGAATTATGGACAATTAATTTGGTTTTGTGGATGTGTCACACCATGTGTTTGCTTCCCTTTCTGTGAGGAACCCAGTGTGACACCTTGGGTGGCTCTCACCTGAGTCCCACAGCTGCAGAAGCCCATGACAGTCAACTTGAAATGCAGCCAAATGCCTACAACATTTGCTAACCTGAGACAACGATGATTTAATTCAAAATATCTCTACTTCTTCATCTGCAAAGAGAAGTGTTGTCTCTTCTTTCATGGGATTCTTGTGGGGAAGAAGCTTTTTCTGAAGTACACAGATGCCGTATTTGTCACTGCTGGAGGGAACTCCTGAAATTGTTTCTCTACAGGAGGCTGGAATAATTTATGGCAAATATTAGTGCATTTATTTGGATAAATCAAAATGGGTGAAACAAGTGTCTCCTTTAGGAGGAAAGAATTAGGGTAAGATAGTACGTGATTGAAACTTTGAAGATTGTTGCAACCATGACTGTACTTCTTACACAGCTCTTGCACTTAATTTTAAAAACAAATTGAAAAGACAACCTGGATTTTCTCATGTCCCACTCTTACAACAGGCACATTGGAAATGAGTAGAAATGGATCTGACAGCACCCTACAGTGTCCTGCTGGTGGGACTGAGTAGAGGATGACAACTGACCCTCGCCATGAGGAGCTGAAGGAGGACTGGGAGCTTTTCCAGTGTTTTGTTTGTTGAAGAGAGAATCTGTGGCACTTGGCAATCTGGAGTTGTGTTTGTACCATCAGCACAGGCTGATCCTGCCCTGTCCCTTTCAACAGTGCTCTTCTACTGAAGGCATTCATCACAGACTTTGCTGGAACAGCCTTCCCCTTCCAGGCTCTCTCCCTCTCATCTTTGGCTGCCAGTCTCTGCCATCCTTGCCTTCCTCACCTCCTTACTACCTTCTCAGCTTTGAGTCCTACTCACTTAATGAAATCTTACCTTCTCCTCCAGCCTCAGCATGCCCACAGTTGGAACATGCTGCCTGGGGAAGTGGTTGCATCACAGCTCTGGAGGTTTTTAAAAAACATGTAGATGTGGCACTGAAGACATGCTTTTGTGCTGGGTTAATGCTTGGACTTGATGATCTTGGAGGGCTTTTCCAATCTAAACTATTCTGTGATTCTCTGAAGTAACACTGACCCAGGAGCTCCCCTCTCTTCCAGTGCACAGGCCAGTAGCACACTGCAGTGTGAAGTCTGCCAGAAATTTTTAGCAGGTTCAAAACAAAGTATTTTTTGTGGAACCTTTTTCAGGAAACTGTAGAACCATTTTGGCAGAAACACAGTTGGCGAGCAAGAAATCCAAACAGAATGGTTGAAATCTGGCAAAGGGCGAAGGAACTGAAGACAGCATCCTCTAATGGGAAGTGTCAGACAGTCTTAATAAGACTACCAGTCCTGCCTGGAATAATACTGTGGAGGCCTGGAGCAGGAGGCACACAATGCTGAGAGGGAAAATGACAATTCTTTCATAATTAAATGTACAAGGTTTGTAAACAATGCTGATATCTTTCAGAAGTAACACATTTTAAAAACACTTTTGTGTGCCAATCCTATAGTGTGTGTTAAAAGCAGTGAATTATGTTGTGGTTGTATTGGGTTGAGATCCTTCTTTCCTCAGGAAGTGTTTGCAGTCACCCCATGTTCAGCAGAATCAAGTTTGTGTAAGATAAGGAACAGAGGAATGTCCGTGCCAGCTTGGAGCCCTGATCAAAATACACAGATCTCCTGTTGCTTGGGAAGAAAATAAAGCTCCTATAATAACTGCTTGCATAAACACAGCCAGAGGTGAAGGTCTTCTTCACCCCAAGGCAGAGAACGGTTCAGTTTGTCCTTCCAGTTGAGGGCAGGAGGATTCCAGTTTGTGGCTTTAGTCCTATCCACCTAAATGGTTTGGTTTCTGGAGAGCAACTACAATCCTAATAGCAGGGAAATCACATAGAATAAGATAGGATAGATACCAGGTTGCTTATAATATTGTAGGTGAGGAATGATAACCTGACAAGATGCTGTCCTTAGATAAATTTTGACCTCCAGAATCACCCTTTGACTTTGCTTCCCGTGGGGATTTTTGTCTGTCTCGATCCCTGCACTCTTGCTGTGTGTTGTGCAGTGAGAGAGCCTTTTCCTGGAGGCTGTGGTAGTTAATGCAGAGCTGGATGACAGGTTAGTCCAGGACTGGCTGTGATTTGGAGTAAGGGAACTATCTCCAACAGCTGGCCAGCTGCCAAGGGAAGAGATGGCTTGGAAAACATACAGGGAGAGTTCTGGAGCAGCTCTGGGTGAGGATTATCTGTCAGCTTAACCACTGTGCTGCAGAGCCTGACTGACACACACAAAGTGCCTTCCGTTTTTATAAAGAAAAACTATTAGCAAACACATGTTTTATCTCTGGGCTGCTAATAAATTGAGTAAGAAACTCCTCTTTTGTTTCCCTCCAATGTGTGTAAAAAAATAGGGAAAAATATTTTGATTAGAACATTTTCACTCCCTTTTCTTCCTCTTGGTGCTGTTCTCCAGCCAGCTGTTGAGCTGATGAGGAGCGTAGAAGAGCTGTGAGAAGGGAGATTTGCTGAAAATCAGACTCATTTCTGTGGGAGTTGAATGATTCAGAATTGTGTTCCACATCATTTACCAGGGATCTCTTGCAGTACAGATAAGAAGTCTGCCAAGCAGTAGTGCAGCTGAAGAGGTTATTTCCGTCTTCACTCTCCTGGGCACAGCTGGTAGGTGGGATGTTTCAAAAAGGGGAAATTAAGAGTCAGGATATGGTGATTGAACTCCCCATGATACCAGATCAGCATTTGGGGTTTTGTAGGTATACAAAAAGTGCTGCTATACTTTTGAATGGTGAAATTTAAATTATCATTCCCCATTTAAAGCTGCTATTATTTTTTACCAGCAGTTTGGTCACCTAGATGACACAAATGAATGGCCTCAGTCCACTTCCCTAAAAAAGGAACCACACTGAAAATACTGCCATTACATTGGACTTCTCACTGGCAGTCTCTGCTGGGAGGAGGAGGAGGACGACTGAAAGGATTAGAACAGCAAATTTTCTTTAAAGACCTTTTTTTTCTGGAAAATTTTCCACTATGGTAATATCTGCCAGAGCAACACCAAAAGCATTAGCAAAGGCAAGATGTTAGGGCAGCAGAATTTCTGGGGTTGTCAAAACCTGCTGGTCCCTCTGCCAGGAGACACCTGGAGCTGTGTCTGTCCTGGCATACTCCTTGCTTGAGTGGAGCTCTACAAGTGGGAAAGCCTCCAGACAAAAGGCCAGTGTTGACATAGTTGTGGTCTCTCCAGGCTATGGTTGAGACACATCACTAGGGTGGTATGAGGGGAAGTTTCCATTAACAATTGTTCCCAGCTTGCTTCCACCACCACCACTGTGGAGCTCTGCAGCTGGGTTTCCAAAAGAGCTTAATGCTCAAGAGTTCTCATTTCAGCAACTTAAGTAGAGGGGCTAAGTTCTTTCCACAACACTTGGCAGTCATCAGCCCCCATTGAGAACAAAGCTTAAGCACATTAAACAGTCCAGCCACTTCACTGTTGTGAAAATTTGGCCGCCGTTGTGAGCGCAGAGTGTTTAAATAATGCAGACCCTGGCAAAGGCATTTGGTTCCCGATGCTGGGCACTGAGGGGCATTACCTTGCAGAGTGGGTTTCCTCCTTGGCCAATTCCTTGTGCATCAGAGCCTCCGAGCAGCCCTTTCTGTGGCTGTTGTTACAGCTGGGAAGCTTGCTGATACGAGGATTAGTTGGCTGCTGGGCACATGACATTCAGATTGCTGTGCTTATTTGACCTACCTCTGATTGCAAGGAATTTAGTGCATAAAAATAACACCCCAAACAAATTTGGCAGGAGGATGCAGAGCGAAAGTGCCGTGCACAGCCGGGGAGAGGAGCCCGGGGAGCGATGTAATGCGAGGCCACGCTCTGCACTCCTGCAGTGACAGCAGTGCCAAGGCCAGCACAGCCCACGCTGTCTTGGATTACAACAAGTTCCAGCACCACGGAGATGTCATGGCCACTGGCCAGCAAACTAACGAAGACAGGTTCCTGGCTTGCACTATTGGCAAAACTTGATAGAATAAATAAAAAGATCCCGGGTGCCAGGAGTTGCCCAATGTAAAATGCTGGACAAAGCATTTCTGGTTTTTCTGCTTGGGGCTTGAGATACCCTTGTTAACTGTGTTATTCTTGACGGAGCTGCTGATCATTTGCAGGAGCATGACAGAACAGAGACTGGCAGAGGTGTGTGTGCCATGTGGGTGTTGAATATCTCACAGGGCAGCACTCTTGGGACTCCTCTAGTGATGGTGTTCAGACACATGGTTTGTTCAGGCTTTAGTGAACAGCATTCCCCTTGAACGAGTTTCTTACTGGCACAGAACATCTTGTGTTTGCTGAAGGGCCAGGTCTGTAGCTGTGAGAGCTTCCTAGAGCATGGAAGAGGAAATGTGCATGGAGGGAGCAAGGCATGACCCTGACTGCCATGTGGTCTCCTGGACTGCTGTGGAGGTGCATCACTCTTTGTTCTGCTCTTGCATTGCTAAGATGCAATGCCTCAACTTCCCGTGTTTAAAAGGAATTTTTTTGCCCTTTTTTCAGGGTGATATTGTAAAATTTCATTAGGCCAGTGACCACAGAGCTCATGTAATTGTGTCATATGGCATATTATAGATAAACGATAATATGCAAACTGATCCTGTATATCAAGAACTTCAGCAATGTTTAAATACAGGCTCTCTCACGTGGGACAATTAGAAAGCTAAATTAGCATTTGACTTTTAGAAACACCCTGGAGGCTCACCAGAAATAATATAGAAGTATTCAGAGTTTGTGTCTTGCTTTATTTTTGTCTGTAGTACAGAATGCACACCATTTGTAGGTGCATACATCTTCAGGGACATCTGTGTATTTGCAGTAAGGGATAATACCTGGCTGCTCCGGAACAGGCACTCACCCAAGGAGCTTTTCCTGTGTTTTGTCCTTTAAACGAGTCGGTGGCAGCCCATCCATCCATCCATCCATCCATCCATCCATCCATCCATCCATCCATCCATCAGCGATGGATCGGCCCTCGCTGCCGGCACGGCGTGTCCTTTGACGGGAGGTGACACCGGGGCAGGGAGGTGACTCTCACACCGCCGTCTCCAGGAGGGATGAAGCTCCTGAGGAGCCGCTCCGCAGCCGCAGCCGTGCGGGCCGAGCCTGTCCCGGCTGTCCCGGTTATCCCGGAGCGGTGCGCTGGGAACGCGCACCCGGCACCGCAGGCGGGCAGGGGAAATGCCGCCGCCGCTTCCCGGCTGTATTAACAGGGGACAGCTGGAAACGCCACGTTCCCAGCCCCGAGAGCGGGGAGAAGCCGCTGGCAGCGCCAGTTGCCGGCTGGATTAACGAGGGACAGCGGGCAGAGCCACGTTTCCCGCAGCGCGTCCCGAGCCAGGGGCGGCAGCGCTCCGCAGTGGCACAATGCGTGCAGCATCCTTTCCTCTGGCTCCCTCTCCTGCAGCCGCATCTATATTTTGATAACTTTGATCTTCCTTTTCTCCTCTCCCCGGCCCGCACCAGCCTTTCCTGGAAGCTGATTTTATCAGCTCTAAAATAGAAGTTACAAAAGCTCTCTCTTAGCAAGCCCTGCACAGTGCAATTCCCCCGGTGCATTTTCCGTGCAGTTCCCATATTATTAAAATAAAAACTGCATTGTTAATGCTGGCCTTGGAATTAGAAATGGCATGTAATGTTTACTGTTATGCACTCTAAATATTGCAGATGTGGGCACGAGTAAGGAAATATTACACAGCCGCAGGATGTTTTTGTAGTTATCATGAAAGCCATCATATCACTAAAGTCAAAGTGAATTAGTAAATAGCCAAAATTATAAAAGAATATCTGCTTCAATCAGAAGTCCTCCCTCTGAAGTCTGTGAGGCTTCTACTTCTGAGGCATGTGAAAACTTCTGAAAATTCTGCTCCCGGGGATAGTCCATGTTTCAGCAGCTGACTTCAGGATCCTATTTTTGGAACCTTTGGTTGAGATTTTAAATTGGATTTTTAGTGGGAATTGTGCCCGAATTGGTGCTGTAGGATCTTGAAGGCTTTATCTAAAATAGAGAAAAATGGGAGGTATATCACTCATTTTCTGGGGTTATGATCCTTTTTATTAGATTTTTATATACCATAAAAGAGAAATGCAGCATCAATAAGCATCTTCATTTTTGCAGAGGATTTTTAAGGAATCTTTGTAGCCTTTCATGTTGCTGGTTTCCTTCACTGTCTTTTAGAATATTCCTGGTAGGATTTCATAAAGAATAAATAGCAGTCTCCTTGGAGTGCTTCAGCACAGCTGAAAGTACACTTTCATGAGATGCTATTATTGGCAAGTAATGCACATTGCTTGATTGTAAAATAAACATACCCTCAGAGGTATAGCTGTGAGGGGTTACAGTGTGCTGATAGATCTGAACTAAGTGACAGTACTTATGATCTGTTCCTGAGGATGGAATCCTAATGAAGTGGCACAGGTTGGAGCAATACATCTGCCTGCAGTCCAGTGCAACTCAGTGTTGGATTCAGTGATGCTACGTGGGAATCCAAGATTAGCAACCAGAGTTAGGAACAGATTCTGAATATAAAGGCCATTAGCATGTCTGGATCAGAATATGCACCTTGCAGAATGGGCAATTTAATATTTAGCAAGCACAGACACCAAATCTGAAAGGAAAGCTGGAAGAATTACTGCTTGTAAAGAATGCAGAGATCTTCTAAAATCCTTTGATACAATTAACATATTTTTTCTAACCCAGCTGTATTTATTCTGTATTTCTGTAGGTCAGATCTTGCCAGCAAACCGGAACACACCCAGCCCCATTGATCCTGAGACTATCCAGGTTCCTGTGGGCTACGAGCCTGACCCTGCAGATCTTGCTCTGTCCAGCATTCCTGGCCAGGAGATGTTCGACCCTCGCAAGCGCAAGTTCTCCGAAGAAGAGCTGAAACCCCAGCCCATGATTAAGAAAGCTCGCAAAGTCTTCATCCCAGATGACCTGAAGGTAATTTGGAACTGGTGACGAGGTGATTCCTACAGGGTCTCTGACAGTTGCTCACTGAGGTACAGGTTTGAAGCATGAATCTGTTTTGTCATGGAAGGTAAATCTTTCAATCTAAATCTGACTTTGCGGTAGAATAAAACTGTTCAGTGTTGTGGATTAGACTGAAGGGAGGATGTCCCTTATTAGTTATGCAACAGTTGAAATTCATGAGCTCAATATTCATTTCCTTTGTATGCCAGAAACTTCCTGCTTGACCTTGGACAAGCTTGCTTTGTCCCATATTTCCCACTTATGAAACAGCCTGATCATGTTTCCTTTTTTCTTCATCCTCTTTCAATTCATGTTTCCTTTTTCTTCATCCTCTGTCTATTCAGCACAGGCTGTAAATCCTTCAAGGAGAATGGAGGACCCTGATGACAAACTGAAGTATATTATGTCTTATTTGGAAGTTGCTGTAGTTCAGTGTTTAATAATGAATGAGAACACTATAGTGAAAACTATTTCACTAATATATATTCACTTATCCGGGTGAAAGAACCTAGACAAGTGGTAGGAAAACAGAATAAAACAGAATTTTTCTGCTGAGAGGTGTGTTTTAATACAGTATGTAAAATACAACATCAATATTTTAGAACAAAGAGTCTGTGCCACTCACTGCTTCTGAGATGTGAAGAGTAAAGTGCATTAAGATAGCAGGAAAATGGATCCAGGTCATCAAACACTCTGAATATTATTTGCAAAGTTGTTTTCCCAGTACGTGCTTTCCAAGAGGATCTCTTTTATCAGCGGCAGTCAGGGCAGAATTTCATTCTGCTGTTGCTGCTGCCCCCAAGAGACACAGCCTGAGAGCCTGTTGGAGTCAGTGGGAATCCCTGGCTGCATGTGCAGGGAGCTTGGGATGCCATGTGTCTGCACCAGATTGATAGCATTAGGGAAAGCAGCTATTTTTATCCCTGAGCATGCTGTGGTGCAAGTTAAAAGCACAGAAATCACAATTGCAGTAGTGTTCAGGTTGCTGTCACTCAGCTCTCCTTTCCAAAGGTTTGCCTGCACCTTGTTGCTCATTTGGGCAAGTTCTGCTGCCTGTGATGCCCTGTTGGGTTGCAGTGCCCAAGGGAGAGGCATTCACTGCAGGAATGGCTGGAGTTTCTCCTTTTGTCATGTCTCCCAGGGTACCCTAATGCATCAAAGCAAGCTTTTGGCAAAGGTCCTGTTGGCCAGAGGTGGAATCCAGCAGTGCAGCACAGGAGTGAGGCAGGAGCTCAGGGTCTCTCATTCCCTCAGGATCATCCCATGCCTTGCCCTTGACTCGTTTCTGAGCACTTGACCCAAGTGCTGCTTCTGCCCTGGCATGTGAAGCAGCCTCTGGCTTCTGGGGGAGGGTAAGCAGATTAGACCAGTCAATCGTCTCTGGGCTGCATGTGATTTGGAAATGCCAGCCTTACCTCTTTCAGGCCTGGATTAAGGGATTTGCCATAGCAATTTGTTAAAATAAAGAGGGATGAAGCCTAGGTGGCACACTAATAAATTGCTTAAAGCTGATTTTTATGGAGTGAATTGAGATGGGAAATTATAAACAAGATTTGGGTCATAGCTTTTTGCTACATGCTTGTATTTTGGAGGATTTTGTGAGGCCCCATCTACGTACAGGTGAAGAGCCATTTAGAGATAATGCTGGCTCCAGATCAGCATTCCTGCACACTTTGTTGGACCAAACTGATAGAAAGCAGTTCAAGAACCCTCCTGCAGCAATTGTTTTGCTCCTGCTTTGCCTTGTGCAGCAGCAGAAGGAGCAGAGCAGCAGGATTAGGCTGGGCTGAAGGACCCAGGAGTGGTGGGTGATTGCTCAGTGCAGCATAGGAGCATCTGGGTCTCCTGTCCTGTGCTGGTCCTTGGGAGCTGCACGGGGAAATGGAAGCAGGTTAAGATGAAGAAAGAGGAAGTTTGAGCTCTGTGACTGGGCCAGGCAGTTTGAGGGTTGAGTGGCTGCATCACTTGTACTCTGCACGGGACTGAATTTCACTTTTCATGACAGATTCTGCCTGCTTTGTATTTCCTGAGTTGTTCCAAAGTTCTAGAACTTAATTCAGTTACGAAGCAACACCAAAACTGCCATTTTGCTGGAGGCCACTTCATTGGAAGAGTGGAAACATCAGGTGAAATTCAGTAGTTACTTGGAGTCTTTGATACACCAATGCAGTGAGGTGATCTAGAGGCAAGTCTTCAGGGACAACACTTTGGAAATGTGTTAGCTTATGAAACCTCAGGGAGTAGTGGACCTATTTCTGTCCAATGCTTTTTTTTTTCCACAGTCAAAGCCTATTGCACTAATCTCTGTGGTTGTTCCCAGAGCAGCCATCATCGCTGTGCCAAGGAATCCTCTTGCAGTGACTTAGTGGTGGAGACAGGAATATTTTGGGGTGCTTTGAACATGAAAAAAGAGCAGAGCAGTAGATGAAATGGTTGATAACAACCCAGAGAATGAACCAGGTGTTGGCTGGCAGTGCTGAGCAGAGCCAGAGGTAATTAGTGCTGAGGCAGCCGCTGTGCAGGGTGAGTCACGGCACAGGAAGGTGGATGTGCTAACTAGGTCAGCCTAGGTGGGAGATGTACCTCTGGAACATTGCTTCACTTCTCCTTGGAGGAATTCCCTGTCAGGAGGATGAGGGGGGTTAGTGCAAGCATTTTGACAGAAACACGTGAGGGCACCTGCGCTGCCAGTGCGGATTGTGCCGTGCAGAGCCGCACCTCCGGTCCCGCCGTGCCGTGGGGAGGCACCGGAGCCACCCGCGGCCCAGAGGCGGCTGCTGGGAGCGGCTCCCGGCGGGCGGCTCTTGTATTTTTTTCACCAAAACCTAACACCTTCGTTTGCTTCTCTGTGCGTGTCACGAGCAGGATGACAAATACTGGGCCAGGCGCAGAAAGAACAACATGGCAGCGAAGCGCTCGCGGGACGCGCGGCGGCTGAAGGAGAACCAGATCGCCATCCGCGCCTCCTTCCTGGAGAAGGAGAACTCGGCCCTGCGCCAGGAGGTGGCCGACCTGCGGAAAGAGCTGGGCAAGTGCAAGAACGTCCTGGCCAAGTACGAAGCTCGGCACGGCCCCCTGTAAATCCGAGGCGGGGGAAGTGGGGTGTTTTGTTTCGGGTTTATTTTTTCTTTTGTTTTTTTTTCCCCCTTTTTTCTTTTCTTTTTTTCTTTCTTTGTCGCGGGTTGGCATTTGACTAGATGGACAATGTGTTTCCTGTTTGATAGCACCACACCCAAACCAACCTTTCTGTCTTCAGCACTTTACCAGAAGCAGAAACAAAACTGACTTAACGTTGTTTTTTTTTTTTTTTTGTTGGTTTTTGTTTTCCCTTTTGTTTGCGTGTACGTGTCCCTGCATGTGTGTGCGCACACGTGTGTGCCCAGGTCTGTGTCTGTGGGTGTGCATGTGCGTGGGTGTGGGTGTGCGTGCGCATCTCAGCACTTCCCATTTTTATCAGCCCTCTTCAAAGGGTGCCACATTTTTACCTGGACTGTTGAGAATCGCCATAGTAAGCTTTTTATTACCTTTTTTTTTTTCCTTCAGTGCTGCTTCAGAGTAGGGGTTTTATGTTCTCGTAATCAGTTCCATCCTCCTGATTTACTTGGAAAGATCCCAGCATAAATTAAAAAAAAAAAGGAAAAAAAAAAAGAAAAAAGAAAAAAAAAGTAGATATCAGTTTTTTTCGAGAGTAACAAGCTATCGTTTTTAAGTCTGTCTAATCAGAAAAAGTTAACATGCTAATAAAGTGCACAAATAATAATTTAGTACTACACTGCAGAACTATTAATTTATAGATCGCTTTTGTTGTATTTTTAAGTTTTGGTGATAATTGTCTTCAGATTTAAAAGTGCTGTTAGACTGAGTTTAGCTATACTCATGATAGATCCCATAATGGCTTCTCTGTAGCTACTAAGGTTCCTTTCCTCTCCACGGACCCCAGGTAGGTAGGTAGGAGTTGTTGGTAGAGCACAGAGTGTGTACCTTGCACTGCCTGTACCTGAAGCAATAATCCTGCGTGCATGCTGCCCCGATGTTCCCAGGGGACGTGGGATGGTTCCCCACCCAACAGGAGTCTCAATGTCTTTATCATGGAGTTCCAAAAAGTCCCAGCCGTGTTCCCATGAGCATGCTGACTGTGTCCCTGCCGTGGGGGAGCGCATGTGTAAGGAGCAGGATCGTTAGTTGAAAATGAGAACAAAATTAAATAGCATCAAATCAGAGCTGATGTTGAAATCAGAGGGGCTTTTCTGTTTTCAGTTAGTTACTCCATTTTGTGATTAAAAGTTGAATAAATACCTAAATTAAGTTGGTTTTCCCCCATGTTTTGTAATATATTTTCTGTGGATTGTATCTTGCTGTTTTAAAAAAATCACTTTTATTCAGTTAGAAGTCACTGGTTTGCAAAAGCCCATTTTTCCCTAGTGAGTGTTGTTTTGAGTGTGACATGAACTGATGGTTCTGAACTTTATTGTTTTAAACTCTCTGCTTTTGAACACGTATGTTCTAATATAAAGTGGACTTCTGAAAAATGAATGTAAGAGACACTGGTGTATTTCAGAGGGGGATGGTGTTGTCATATACTGTGGTTAATCCAATCAATCTAAGTGTTTACTCTAGACCAAAAGGATAGATATTATAAAATGTATAAAGTTTATACAGAATAATTATAGTATGTTTGTTTTGTACAGTATTTTTCAAGTACAAATACTGACAATGTATTTTGAAAGACATATATATAGCAAAAAAAAAAAAGCTATTCCATGTTTAAAATATATAGCAAAGATATATATTCTCCATTATTGTATAGAAAGGAAATGCTTAGGGGTTTGTTGGTTGTTTTCTTCTTCTTTTTTTTTTTTTAATCTGTAATATTTTAAGCCTGGCACACTGGCATGTTCTGTGCTTTAAATTAAATTTGTATGGAAGTAATATGGCTTTTCAGGATGTTCCGTATTACTGAAAAAGAGAGAAATTTTTATTTTTCATCAGAAATACATAAAGAAACTGTTAAACAGGGACAAAGCACAACATGGATTTTAGTCAACTATTGATTGGACATGACAACATTTTGTAATGGCAGAAAAATAATATATAACACAAAACCACTCATGGTCGTTTCCAATCTGCTGCTGCTGCTAGAATCTGTTCCCAGCTGAATTTTTCTGTTATAAACAGCTCAGATCCTGTACACAGCTGTGTGTACTGCATACAGTTAGTAAGGTGAGGAAAATACGGTGCTACATGTCTTGCTCACAGTTTTCTAAGTGTTCTGACATTACTCTCAAATTAAAAGGTCGTTCATTCCATTAAATCATTATTCATGCTTCAGGAGATGGCTGCAAGGAACTCAGCATTTTGGTCAGCATTAAAAACCCCCTTGCATGGATGGCATTGCTCCAGTGTTTTTCCACAAACATACCTGGCTTGTGGGTGTCCTGTAACGTGCAGTGCTTGCCCGTGGACCATTTGTTCAGCCCATCGAATTTCCATGTGCTCCAGCAAGGTTGGAAGTGCAGTGAGTTATTCCCTAAAGGTCAGCAGAAGGCACTGCAGGAGACAGGAAGGGCTGGCACAGTCGGGGGCTCTGCTGCAGCCACTTGGGAAAGATGCTGCTTTTCCCTCTGACAGGAGCCTGGCAGGGCTCGGGGCTGCTGTGGACACACCTCCAACAGCAGCACAGCAAATTGCAGCACTAATGCAGCACTAAACACCTCTGACCACCCCCACAAAGGGGATGTTTGGGGTGAGCCAAGAGCAGAGGTGAATGGTGCCACTGCTAGGGCAGGTTGTGACCACAAAACTTCATGTAACGTGCAAAAGGCAGCTTGGTAAAGAAAAAAAGAGAAATCTTTTGTTTCTTTGGGCAGGGAAGGGGTGGGACGTGGTTGAAGACTGGAAATCACAGGTTTATTGAGGCATGGCCACAGAGGAGCACAGAGGTTCCTGGCTCTACCTCACCCAGCAGTCCCAGAGCTGCTTCAGTGCCTGCTCGTCCCATCCCAGGATTGGGAATGTCACAGGCTGCAGCTTCTCTTTTGGGGACTTTCTGAGGAGCCTGTGGGACTTAGGCACTCCCCACTTCCTGTGAGACTTAGGTACTCTGTCTGTTCTGAAAAGCTCACCTGGGAAAACAAAACAAAACAAAGTAGGAAAAAAAAAAAAGTCAAAATAAGTGGGCTTAAAACTTGGAAAATCCCCAGGTTCACCATCCAGGTTGTCACCCTGAAATAACAAAGAAAATAAATAAATGGAAGTTCAGCTAATTTTCAGTTCCCAAGGACAGCTCAGCTGGGTTCATCACACCTCTGATGGCTTTGTTGCTCATGAAGGAGCTTTTAGGTATAAGAAATTGTAATTTTATAAAAATAGAAATATATATATTTGCAGAATAATTAATAGCTTATCTAAATAATTCACTGACCTCTATTACACTATAAGCATTGGTAAAATGCTTGTCTTTTTCTTTTTTTTGCTGAAACTTAGAAATGGATTTTTTTCTTTTTACAAAAGAATGCCCTCTAGAAATCAGTGGGACTGGAGATGGATTTGTGCATCTGAGGACCTTGGGGCTCTCCATGGGAAAGCCCATGGCAGAGGAGACAGGGGGGTGGGGGGTGTTTCTTTATCTGCTTTGAGGTGGTGCTGCAGTCACTAATCCAAGCACCATGGAAATAAATTCTGACTTGAATCCACAAAAGCAAGAAATTCAGAATGCAGGGGAGGAGCTGGAGCGAGCACCAGGGATGGGATTGGTTCAGACCCCTCTCATTTGAATTTCTTGCCTCTGTGGGTTTGTAATAACCCCAGATTATTGCTTTAAAATCATTTTTGCATGTAATTTTACAATAGAGATGTGCTGTTTATTTTTATTTTGTTGACTTTTTTATGTGAAGAGAAAGAATTTATATTAAAACTTACATGTGATCAACCATTGTATTTCTGGCAACACCACAAGACAGAATTAAATACAAGTTTAACAAATAGATCAAATTATCTGTATGACAAGAAATGGTTTGCATCCTGTATGCTGTTCAGCCCAAATCCTTTTTTTTTTTTTGGTCTGTTATTCTTAATGTTTAATAAACTTTTAAATTTTTCTTCTCTCAGCTTTTGGTGTATCAGTGGTGTGTCAGGGCTTTTGGGAGGAAATGTTTCTGGTCTGTCTCACCAGGTCATGGATCCCAGCTCATTTGGGGTGGGCAAATAAAATATCCCCCAACCTTCCCAGCTGCCACCAGGGTTGGTGGCAAATGTGCATGTACATGAGATTAAATAATTCAAATTACACTATAATTAGTGATACTTACTATTTTAACAAAAATATTTATATAAATATATATGTAAGTAATAAAGTGGTACAATGGAAGCACCATTTCCATATATACATGATACACTTTATATATCATGAGATGTGATCATGAGTTAATTCACTGTAAATTCATGCAGTAAATTCATAAAAATGTTGCACATCAAAGAGTACTTTTTATTGTAGTATACAACATAACTCATTCATTTTACTCTCCATTATTTTATATGGACCACATGAGAGATTGTACATACTACAGGCTTTTAGATGTCTAGTTTGTATAAATAGATTCAGCCTGGGAGAGAAAAACTAACTCAGGACCAAACCTTCCTTTATATAAGTTACTAAATATGTGTACGTATGTATCTGTATATCTATAGCTGAGTACAGAACATGATATATAGGCACACATACCTATAAAAGTCTGCCTTTTAATATACACAGTACCTATTTTGCACAAAATGTATGTTTTAATAACACAATCTCCCCTTGATTCCCCCTCTGTGTGTGTGCATGCTTTCATTAGATTTAAATATATAGCTACAATATAAATTCATATGTATTTAATACACATATTAAAGATATATGTGTCTATAAATTTATAAATGTATAAATTTCAATTGCATTTTCCTATACCATGTTTCCCATAATTGCTTTTAGCTTCTTATTTTTATACACCTTTATAAATATATCAATAGCTTTATTAATACAAAGGTTTTTACTGAGACAGAAAATGTATCTGGTCTAATAACCACACACACACAAGTGCATCTGCACAAGCACATCTCTGTGCCTCCATAGAGCTGTACCTTGGCTAATTACACTTTCACAGAGAATATTTAAGAGCATTTATTTTATTAATATACACTATACATATATATGTGTGTTTATATATATGTAGTGTATCCATATACTGTTGTATACACTGATAAAATTCAGTTTTTATATTATTACAGCATACTTAGCATAATAATGTGGGTTAATATTTTTATATTTCTAATTATGTGTTTTATTTTTACCTGCTGTAAAGGTCTGTTTTTACTACACATTCCATATTGAGCACAGACACGTGCACTCACATTCTTCTCACCTAGTCAGAAATTCAATTATTTCATTTCCATATAGCATATGGAACAGAATTAATAAGTTTTCTAATATTTTTAAATGAAGATTCATCTAAAAATTGTCATCACTGACAGGTAAAGTTCTGAGTATAAATATACAGTATATGTTGTGCCCCAAAAATGTGTTTCAGTAACCCAGAAATGCTCCCTGTGGCTCTCATGCTCAGCCCTTCTGTACAGACACACACGGGTCTCTGTCACTGAGGTTCCCATGTGCACACTGAGGTTTAAGAAAAGGGATGTATTTTTATCCAGAGATATATATATAAAACAATGTGGTTTAAAGATTAAAAATTTATATTTTCATGTTGGTTTTAAAGGCTGGATTGATACTTCTGATTTTTTTTCAAAAACATATAAAGTAGATTTTAGTATTCTAAAGATTAATTAATGCTATATGGGACACAACATGTATTTCTTCTAACACACACATTCACCTTGTCTAAGTGTGCATATTTATCTTTACGTGCACACAACTAAAGATATTTAATAACTATATTCCACACTGCCAGTTCAACAGCAATTTCTTCATTTCTTCATGAATTTAGAGCTTTTTGTATCCACATTTTACTGCTACAAAGATTATATTTACTATATATGTTATTTATTATGCACAAAATTTATCTGTTATCATGCAGAAACAGTAAGACTTCCTTGATTGCCTCTGTGTGTGCTTTTAGCAGCCTTTTTATTATATTTTTATAGAAAGTATAGAACAGGTAACACATAAAACATGCTTTTGGAGATGTTTTATTTTTATTTATATGACATGATTTTCACATATCATGAGGTGTTAATTAGTACACGTTTACATATCCAGAGAAAATTTAAGAAGTATTAATACATTTTAGTTAGTAGCATAAATATATTTTAATATGTAAGTATTTGAAATAAACAGTCTCCTCTCCACCCCAAGCCCAGGAGACATACCCCAAACACACCTTTATGAGT
>VWYE01021434.1:0-41811 GCA_013398995.1 Alaudala cheleensis
GAATAAAAGGCTACATTTGAGTGTCCTTATCTATGTACATCATCTTTCATTCCCACAAGTCCTAAACAGTGGTATTGATTTAAAAATTTCTTTCTGATGCATCTTGGTAAGTCGAGGTACTTGCCTATTTCTTGACAAGGTGATTCCAGATGTCACATACATGTGGGGGACATCATTCTGCTTGTTTTCATGCACTTCAGATTATTCAGAAAAGAGAAATAATCAGTATTTTGCATTTCTTCCAGATGGGAATCTGAAGAAATAAAATGACTTTACAAAGGGGTGAGGAAAGGGGGGGACAATTCCCATATGAAAATCATGATTTCTGTCTAAATGACACTGCACTGTATGACATCCATCTCCCTGCCCAGTGCAGAAAATCAGTTATGATACATCATTTTTAAACTCTAAACTTTTGCATTCCTGAAGGTGGATGTGAAAGCCGTGTACAATGAGCCAAGAAAGCAAATAGATTTGAGTGCTGGCTCCATAGAACCCCAGAGTTATTCAAAAGCAGTGTGGATGTGGCACTTGGGGACATGGTTTGGTGGTGACCTTTGTAGTGCTGGGGGAATGGTTGGACTTGGTCACCTTGGAAGCTTTTCCAACCTAAATGTTTCTACAATTTTATAAGAAAACAGTAGAAAACATTGTTGAGAGATTGTAATCAGGCAATAAGAAACACTGCTGGGCAGCTCTAACTAAAAGCTCCTGGTTACTGCACCTGAAATTAGGAGTGAAATTAATTTCTGCAGAAAGAAACTTTCTAAATATTGGTCATTTTTATTTTATTTGGTTTCAGAGGAGTCAGCCCTTAATTAGTTTCCTGAAAAGAAGCAGTGTGAAAAAGGCTGCTACTTTAATTCTGTTGATCCAAAGTCTTTGACATAAATGCTTATACTTTAATGAGGGGAATATTCTCCCCCCCCCAAAAATCACTATGGCAAAGCCAATGTTAATGCAGCTCCCTTCATTCAAAGACAATATTGTTACAGTGCACTCAAAGCCAGTGTTAATACAGTCCCCTTCATTTCAGTCACAAAATGCAACACTTACAAGATTATTGTGTCCTTCCCTGCACTTGCCAAACCATCAAAAGGAGGCCTCTCACCAGAAGGTTTCTCACTGAGGGCCCTCCCTCCTGAGAACTCTCCTCTTCATCAAACCTCCCTGAGAAAGCCAACATCCAGTCCAATTAAAATAAAACCTCTTGCTTCCCTCTCACACACTAATCTGTTGTGGCACTAAGAGGATTTAAGAAGGTGTGGAGTAAATGGATTTTTATACTCTCACTGGAGCAGCTCGAGCTGATTTTCACATGTAATGTGATCATTGTTCTGAGTACTTCAGGGAAATGTTAAGAGGGGAGTTCTTCACTAATTTTAATCCAACAATAATAGAAAGAATATCCAAGGATCAATATTGCTCTTATTAGATTAACCTTCATTGGCTACTGTTGCACATCCCTGGTATTTGAATGTGCAGATGGTTTCAAATCTTTCTGTTTATTTAGGGAGAAGCCTTTGCTTCTCTTCTTTGTACTCATGGCTATTGACCCCAAATAAAATCATTCCACTTCCAATGCTGTGACACATCAACTAAGAAAGGTAAACAAATAAATTACAGGGTTTTTGGTTCTAAAGCAAAACATTTCATTAATGCTTTCCCCTCTCTGTAGAGGATGTTGCACCATTTAGATCAGTTAAGGGGAGGGTTTGAAGGATATTAAAGCTGCAGTTGCCCTATCAAAATAAAGGCTGATGCCACTGATGTGAGTGGACATTTGTCACTGTGCAGCCACCTGTTCAAATAGCTTTTTAAAGCCTTTTAGATTGCATAAGTGTCTCTAACTATTATGATAAGGAGTTCTGCCTTATCCAGATTAGCTCCAAATAAAAATTAATTTCATTTTTTCTGCACATCTCTGAGGGCAGTTAATCTGTTACCCTCCAAACAGCTTTTTTCTATGTGTAAGTCCATTTTCTGTTTCCTCTGTGACAAGCATGAGAACAGCCTGGTTCAGGTATTTTTGGTCCTCACCTCCGAATTTGAAGCAGGAAGTCAAATGTAAGTACCAGGAGTGAGAAAGGCCACACTCCAGGGGTCACAGTGATAAGGTTTTCCTATAGAGAAGGCAAACAGGTAGATAATTACCTGAATATTCTCAAGTAGCTCAAATGTATTCTGAACAGGGAAGTTTTCCTGCAGGAAGCAATCTCAGCATGGCTTTACTGCTGTAATAAGCAAACTGTACAATATACACAGCACAATGAGACAGAAAAAAAACAAAGTGATTGAATACAATCTTTTAGATTCAAGAGAATAGGATTTGTTTCTGCATGTGGTCCACTTGTAATATCAGCAATTCTGCTTGGCTCTTACAGAGCTTTTTTTTTTCATCAAAATGTCTCAAAGAATATTATAAGAAGGTGTGATATCCCTTTCTGTAAAACTGAAATAAGGCTTGCACGAGGGTACTCATCAGTCACTTTGATCAGGCAATAATAAAAACCTCTCCTTGAGGATTTTCAGTGTTCCTGCCATTTGCCAAAGCTGCTTCTCTCTATTACCTCCTCAGAAACCAGCCAGGAACTACTTCATTGAAATAACTGTAATTACACCTCTGAAACACAGAGGTTCTGTGTGTGTAGAGCTCATGGCCTCCTGTCCCTAAAAGCAGAAGCCTTGTGCTGTGCACACCCACGTGGCTCAAAGAACAAAGGGACTGACTGAGGGCATCCCAACAAGGCTTCCCAGAGTTTCCCCTAAATAATGACCAGTAAATATAGATTAGGGTCCATACTTGAAAAGGGGAAGTTGATTCTACCCTATAAACCAAATATCTCCATGATTTATGCCCTATGCTGTTTAGTTAGCTCCACTTTAACCAAGCTATTTACTTCACTGAAAGAGAATGTGATTGCTGAAAGATCCCCAAAAAAAAACAGACTGCATTTTTCTGTGAAGCTGAATATCCACAGCATTGCTTAGCTGGATCACTCAATTCTTCTTAAGACTAAAACACACATTGAGAGCAAAGCCAATCCATTAGAGACACCAAACCTTTCTAATCAGAAGTGAAGCCTTGCATTTCTCTCTCAGCATTTAGGAGATTGCTCTGCAACCCCCTCACTTAAATTGTATTCATCTCCTCTCATATCTGATGAGGTTATGTATGCAACTAGAAGGGAACAGATGATGTGGGGATGTGCAGGGCTTTCAGAGTGAATGGCTCAGAAATTCTGCTGCATGGAAATCAGGAAAGAGCATTTTCTCCTGGGAGGTCAGGAAATCTGCAATACGGGATGAAAGGGGAGGTGGATTTTATTTTGTGATACAAATTTATGGCTCTTTTCCTCGTCAGATTTCATCATCTTCTTAAAGGAAAAAAGCAGAAGGCAAACAAAAAGATGGACAGAAATGTAATGTGACATTAAAAACAAACAAACAAACAAACAAAAAAAAGGGCAAAAAAAGTTTTGTGTTTGCCTGGTGTCTAAAATGTGAGTTCTTATACCTGACTTCTTATCACTTGGCTGAACTCCACTATCAGTTTCCTCCAGCAGGTACCAGGTCTCTGTGTGTTTGCAAGGTTTTTTATTCACTTATGGTGCTCTGGAAATAACAGGCCTTCATGGAAGTACTTCATAGAACAGCAGGGTACCCCCCAATATATCTTACAGAAATTCATGCTGGTTTCTGTGCTGTTTCTAGGAAAAGAAACACAGGTGATAATGTAAACTGCCTCAAAAAGTGCATTTCAGGGGAATGGCCTCTACCTGCAGTGTAAAAATTGGGTTGCTTTGGTGGCACTGCAGAAAAATGCATTCAGTATTTTTGGGTGAGCCCAGATGAAAGTATTGAACTTTTTATTTATTCAAAGCTGCACTGCAGAGAGTTGTTAGGTTCAGGAAAGGCAAAGCTGTCATTTGCCATGTAAATAGGAGTTTGTGGATGGTCATGCTGCAGGAAGAACTGGAGAAATGAAATCCATGGGGAGTGGGGAGAGTTCCTTGCTCTTGATAGGAAACCAAATAGAACCTGCTGGAAAATGCCTTCATGTCAGTGGGAAGGGAGATGTGTGACAAGCCCTAAATTTCACTGAAATGCTGAAATTTAGAAATGCTGAAGTTTAGAAATACTATTCTGGTCCCAGCTCCTCCCTTGCCTGCTAAAGGGTCATAAATAATGTCCAGGTTGTTCAAAGGACAGTGTATTTATTTACATGCAAGCAATCAGGACTTTCTGCTTGGATGAGGGAGTTTCAGATCTAATGACCAGTTGTGGGCTCTGTAAAAGACACGTCCCTCACAACCTCCAAAAATTACTGTAGTCACAGTGATTGATGAAGAATTAATTGATTTTATGTGTTTTTAATGATTTAAGAGATTGCTTCCTTTGGTGACATTTTATACACTGAACTCCAGATAGTAAATTTCAAATGTACCTTTGTACAAACTAAATAGGTTCACCCCTGAAATTGTTGATGTCTACAGATTGTAACACTTGGTCAGAGATTTTTCCTTGAACTGTAGCCTGAGAAATGGTTTCTAAGGTTTCTAAGCTATATTGGCAGAGTGTAGAATGATTTCACCAACTCACTGCAGTGTTGTCCATTAATTCTTCCACTTATAAACCTGTCAGCAAGGGAGAGACACATGGATTGTTCCTGATTCTCAATCATCTCCTCTAGAGGCTGGTGACTGGGGTAAAATCTTGTTTTCTCCTAATATCCAGGTCTACAGCCTGTTTACTGACTCATGGAGATAAACAGAGACAAGCAAAACTCCATTTCTTTGGGGAAAACAATTATAATCAGATTTAATATTACAAGCTTTGTGATCTGACACAAATCTCAGGATTTCCACCCTTAAAATTCAGCAAAAGACCATAAACTTTCAGATTGCTTAAATGCAAAGCATATAGTCCAAGTCATCATATAATCTATAGATTATATAAAGATAAGACAATAATCAATAAACAATAAGACAATTGTATCATCCTATGGAACAGCTCTCATGTTTTCCCCAAACAGTTACAAAAACAGAAAGACAAACCAAAGTGAGACAGGAGTATTTCAGTCTATTCCCTATGACTCTCAATAATTTAAACCTAATTATCAGTCTAATTTACTAAAATTACTGATGGCTGACCAGAGCTGTAGTGAGCCACTCATCTCCAAGGAGATGCAGCTTGGATTCTGCACATCTCAGTGTTTCTACCTGGCACTATTGATTATCCCTCAGGAAACACAGCACCTTTCCTGCCCTGCATCAGTGCATTGATCCCTCCTGGCTGGCTGCAGTCACAAGCTCAGAGTGCCCTTGTGAGCAGCAAGCAAAGAGGGGAGTTTTTCCTCTCTGTGTTTCTGTGGAGTGGCTTGGGAGGGGTTTTTTGGTCAGGAGATGAAGCTGTGCCCAGGAAACAACACAGCCCTGGTTTAACTGCGTGGCTCCAGCCACAACACGCGGTGCAGGCAGATGATGATGGCAGAGCAAGGTGTTCACCTTCCACACTTCTCTGCCTCCCCTGACTGAATCCAGGTATTTTTAGCCCAGTGCCAGGATATTTGCATAAATCTGAGAGTGAGCAGGAAGGCAGCTCTGGCTCCAGAGAGCTGGCAGGCTGCTCTGCCTTTGGCTCAGGCCATTTCGGAGCCAGGCAGCTGAGACACCAGCTGTGTCTTCTCTGTGAACCTTCTGTAGATTCTGCCAGAGTGACTTGGGAAAAGAAAGTCTGAAGATGATAAATGGGGATGATATTGTTGCCAAGAGTTGGTTAAAGGGAGCATCTGTTGTGAGGGACAAAAGCTGTAGAGGAGGTAACCTGTACTGATGGTATTTATTTCAATACCTGGAGACATTAGTGAGCCTCAAACAAATTTTATGAGGGAGGATTGACCCAGAGTCCTTGGAATCATTGTAATTCCCACTTCACAGAGCACTGTAATGCTTACAGCACTCATTGGTGACCATGGGCAGACACAGACCGAGGTCCCAATCCCTGCTGACAGGAGATGCATTTTACATGAAAACACAACTGGGAACAATCACATGAAGAGCCTTTGGAAGTGGAGCTGAAGCCTCCCTGTCCTCCCAGAGGACATCCCCAGCTTTTCTGTTGGGCCTGCCATTGTTTTCATGTTCTCTTTCCAGTCCAGTGAATTCTGAATTCTTCCTCTGTGCACGGCAAGGTTTTTCATCTGGCACTGCTGAGGCATCCTGCCCTCCCTCCAAGCAGCCTTGAGTCTCTTGGCTGACCTGCTTTGCCAAAACCATGAGGTGTGGGGAGTTGAGTTCTGTTAAGCAGAAACAACTGAGCTCAGACCTTCCATACTTCTGCTGGCTGCTGCCAAATCCCTGTTGTGCCAGTGAGTTTGCCCAGGAAAAGCAGCCACTGCTGCATTTTCTGGGGCACACAGGAGCCAAAAAACACATTTTGCCCAGGCATTTGCAAGAGTTGTTTTATGGGGTTCCTTGGGCTACTCAGGAATTAGAAATCCTCCTTTGGAAACTCTGCATGGGCTTGGGCAGTGCAAAATGTGCTGGAACATAGGCTGAGATAAACCAGTAATGTTCAAGATTGAAAATTTGAAATTATGGGTCAAAGACCAGTCCAAATCTCATTTATTGGGTCGAGGTCTTTTGAGTCTGGTGCCAGATGTCATGCTCAGTGTGTCACTGTGGGAAAAATTAATCTCAGAGCTAACTGAACCAACCTCAGATGCCATCTCTGGTGTTTTGTTGTGGTTTTCTCTGCTTCTACTTTTTCTTGGGCTTCACATTATTGAAGATAATTAGCCACTTATTGAAGGCACTACAGTAGAAGATGTAGAAGACCATGTTTCTCTTTTTTGTTACAATAAGAGAGAAATCTTGACTGAAATAAACCTGCTCTTCTCACTACTCCTCTTCAGAAAGAACCACTTGTACTGATAGTTTCTACCCTGAGAGGTAAAATCTCTGTACATGCAGTCTGAAGTGATAAACAGATTTTCTGTTTCCCTTCTCTCTCAGTACTGCTGGATTTGTGCCACTGCTTCAGCTTTGTGCCAGATGACACCTGACTTTGACTGTGAGAGAGTGCAGTGGGAAACAAGCACCAGCCACATCAGGGTGTACTACATTAATTTACCTGTGATTAAACAGAAGGCTGAATGGAAAAATCATTGAGAAGCACAGGTTCATAATTTTAAGACCTGTGAGAAGGGCACTGCCTAGACATCACTGCAAGAAGCTGGTACAGGTGTCTGGGTAACAGCTCATCCAGGTGAGCAGCTCATCTGAGGCAATTAATACACGAGTATAAATATCTGACAGTCCTATGAACATGCTCTCTCTGTCGTCAGACACTTTCTGAATTCCCTCTGCTTCATTAGCTCAGCTCATTCCAGCATCTCAAGTCACAGCAAAATCTCTAGTTTATGTTTACAGCACAGCAGGACTCTGGATTTGGTATCACTGATGAACCACCAGCAAGAAAAGTCCCATGAAAGGGAGCTACTCTATCTCTTTTTAAAAGAAAGCAAAAGAAAAAGCTACAAAACATAAAATCCCACCCAAAAGTAACAAACAAACAAACAAAAAACACTCCAAAAAAAAAAAAAANTGGATTTGGTATCACTGATGAACCACCAGCAAGAAAAGTCCCATGAAAGGGAGCTACTCTATCTCTTTTTAAAAGAAAGCAAAAGAAAAGGCTACAAAACATAAAATCCCCCCCAAAAATAAAAAACAACAGCAAACAGGTAAGGAATGGCCCTAAGTCAAATATCTGCGTTCCACTTTGGCACTGTAGGTAATACAAAAGGACTCAATATAGAATTTCAGAGCTCAGAGCACACACAGTAGCCACCATTTGTCATTCCTTTGTCATGAGTACATTGTACGTGTAATCTTGGACAAATTCAGGAGCTCACAACTTCCCTGGCCCATGAATACCTGTGGGACAAATTCTCTGGGTTTCTGCAACCTCTGCTCAGTTTATCCAGGTGTAATTTTAGGAATCTAGGGAAAGGGGAGCTTCTCAAATTTTTAAATGCCAGCACTGCTGTACACTGAATATGGCAAATACAGCACTTGCAATCTTGAGCACAGGTGAGCCTTTATGGTGACAATAGTTTCTTCTAAATTTTGTCTTGGCTTACAAGATGCTGGGAAGTTGAAATCTTGACATTTCACCTGCTCTGGAAATTTGGTTAAGTTTAATTTTGCAGGTTAACAATACCATGTTGAAGTCCTCTGAGGGAAATTTGATAATATCCCTACTCCAAGGCCATTTTTGTTTATAATGTTCTTTTTTTTTCTGTGAGTCTCTCCATTGCATTTGCAGGCAGTTCTTAGAAGCAGCCTCATAAGAGCAAGTAAAAGAACCAAAATGAAATACCACAAAGCACAGAGAGACTTTTACTTACCAAGTTCTACATAAACCAGGGCTGTCATTTAAACATCTTTGGATGCTCCCATTTCCCTAGGTTCCTAAAAATACATCTTCCAAATAAATTGAGCAGAGGTTTGCAGGAACACTGAGAATTTGTACCAGGAATGCTGGAAACCAAGATGGGAAACCACCACATCCAGCCAGGGACCATAGTATAAAAAATTAAGGAATATCCTGTAATCCTCTCAGAGACTGTAATATCATCTTCCATTTGTTATTCAAAATGCTGAACCTCTTCCAAGAAATTGTCAACAAAGCACATATTTTTTTCAAAAAGTATGACCAGAGGAAAGAAGAGTCAATGCCCAACCAATGCCCAGCACCCTGAGAAAGCCTAAGCAACAGGCTTAAATCTCTTCAGCTTTTGAGAGAGTTTGAAAACTAACATTAGGTGAATTATCAGAGAGCTGGGACATCCTGTGAACAACACTCCTCCTCCTGAGGCTGTCCCTCTTTGTGAGGCACAATTAAAAATTAATTGAGCCGAAAGGCAAGAAAATTATGATTCCATAGGTAAGTGATCAGGCAACTTGCTGTTTCTGCTCCAGTGAGTACTTCACACAAAATTATGCAAATATTCATTAGGATGTCAGGAGCTCACATCTCCCCTGCCACATGAATCCCCTAATCACCAGGATCACAGAGACTTCTGCCCAATGAATATTTAGCTGTTCTCTAAAGTCTAGCAGTTTCAGCAGGAGGCTCAAAGGGCTCTCCTGGAATACCTAAAACAGAGGGGTTGAAATATTGCAAGTTTGAAGTTTAACCCTGGCCAGCAAAGGAATGGAAGTCAGATATCCCACAGCCAGCAACACATTGAATTACAGAAAGAATGTAATGCTATTTGTGCCATTCCATCATGATGTCCTGAGAATCATCTCCTGCACTGTGCAGACAGGCAGGGAAAATGTTCCTGGATCAGGACACACCATGGGATTTTCCAGGCTCCATGGAAGTGCTCTGATCACTGCAGCATTTGCTGTCTGGCAAAGCAACAGTGAAAGAGATCGTAACACAAATATACATAATGAACACTAACAAATGCCCAGGACCAGATGATGCTGCCTCTAGAGTTCAGCAGGAACACACAGATTAAATAAATGTACTGTACATGTAACCTCTCACTTAAAACTCTGTGGTATCTGAAGACAAAAACACAGAGGATAAAATAGCAGCTCTAAGAAAATGCACAGATGTGCTCAGGGAGTAAGTCCTTTAAATCTAAGATCTCCACTGGGAAAATTATTAGCAACACTAAAAAATTATAGAATAGACCCCTGAATATTTTTTTGTTATTTTTTTTATTTGAGAAGAGCAATCATGGCTTTTGTTGAAGGTGCTGTTTAAAGAGGCCAAGGAACACAAGGGATAAAGTGGCAGGAGCTTTATAGTCTGTTTTAATTTCCTACAAAATTTTAACAAAGGCTTTTGCATAGGCTGCCAGAACACAGAATATCATGAGATAAGAGGGAAGAGCCTCACAAGCATGAATCTTTGGTTAAAAGGCAGGAATTCAGGGGTAACTGCAAAAGGTCACATCTTGCAATGCAGCATGGTTGTCACAGCAGAGGTGCAGGAGCCTGTCCTGGAATTCACTCTCTTTAGTGTGTCAGGAAATGACCTGCAGAAGAGGGATGATCTGTGTGGTGATGATATGATGTGAATTATGATGATCCAACATTATATGAGGCACTGAGGAGCAGAACAGGCTGTGAAGAATTTGAGGAGGACCTCGGAGGCCAGAGCATCTGGGCAATAAAATGTCAAATGAAGTTCAACACAGATAAATATAAAGTGATATAATGGGGAAAACCAATCTTACCTGACACATGCTGAGCTAGCCTTGGCTTCCAGCCAGGCTCCTCTACCCTTTCCATGCTCTCTCCCCCTCCTCAGTGGAAAAGGGGGGGAAAAAAAAAAAGGATGAGAAACCTTGTGGGCTGAGACAAATATTGGGAGATTGTTTTCCAATTGCAATCATGGGAAAACCAGGCTTGAAAGGGGAGGAAGTTAATTTAATTTATTGCCAATAAAAATAATTATTTCATTATGGTGGTTTTAATTATTAATTAAGGTGGCAAAGAACCAATATACAAACGTTAAAACAACAGTTTTCCTTCCTCCTTTCCCAAGATCAACTTCCCTTGCTCACCCTCTTACAGCTGGTACTGCTGCATCTCAGCTCTCACAGTTTTCCTGGGACTCTCCGAGGGCTGCAGTCCTTCCCAAAAATCCATTCCAGCACGAGCTCTTCTCAGACCAGTTCCCTTCAGGAACACCCATCTGCTCCATCAGGGGGCTACCCGTGGTCTCTGCAGGTTTCTGCTCCACCATGGAGCTCTTCCATGGGCAGATTGGACAAAAACTGGGAAGAAAAACCTGTTAGAGATCTGAAATTTGTTCTTAGGCAGTTTCAGTGATATTTCAGTGCAGAATGGTGGGCACACTTATTTGTGTTTTAACTCAGCACAGAAAACAAATTCATGAGTTCTTGCACATGGATTTCCCGTGGCAAAGAAGCAGCGTTTTGGGAATAAGGTACCTGCACATCTCTTTTGATCTGAGTATTCCTCTACTGAAAAAGAGGGAAAAAAAACTGAGTAACTGCAAATCTATTTTAAAACTGAACTTTAGGAGGAAGCCTGATTGATTTGCATATGTTTTACATCAAGATTTAGGCACAGGGGTCTTTCCTATAAGTGCAAACTTGATTGTCAGGTTTCCTTGCACTAGCTACTATCTTGTCTTATTCTATTAAATTTTTGGATGTCAATTCAGCTCACTTCTTTGCACAAGTTTTGTGGTTTCTCTTGAAATTTGGGGTTCTTTCTCTTGTTTTATATTTTCTTTGTTTGGAATGGTAGTACATGAAGTTAGAAGATAAATGAGTATCATTTTGTGAAATAAATTTCATCACTAGGATGGATTTCTGGTGTGTCTTTGCATCACATGATTTTTAAGACTGTATCAGAGAAGCAGATACCAGGAAATGACGCTGCTGGAGAAATATTTGAGAGTTAAGTACATCATCAATATTACATTTTCACAGTAGAGTGTTATGCTTTCAGTCTGAAGGCCTTCTAATGAAAAGGAAATAACAGGAATGGAAAAAACAAAGAACATTCCCAGGGTGAGGCTCTGTCACACAGCTCACCAGACACCTTTGCAAACCAAAACACTTTAGGATGTTTTCTCCTATCAGTGGCTTAGAAAAAGCTGATGAATTAATTTACAGAAAATTCTGATGTGTTTTTCAAGCATGGAAAATATTTAATCCTCAAAGCAGCAGTGGACAAACACATGACTTAACTCACCACTGGCTAAACAGGTCTTTATCTGATGACTGCTCATTTAGGCATCTAAATTTAAGTTCAGAGTGCAAAGATGAAAGATTTTAGATTTACTCTGGGTGGTTGCCAGTGCACGAAGCTATCAAAAAGCAAAATTACCAGAGATCACTTGGCCATTAAAAGTTTTGGAGGTGCAAAAATAATCAGGAGGCATATGCAGGGCATGAAGCCAGAGTGTTAAACCTCACTGGTTATCATACTGTTGCATAAAAGAAGGCAATATATTCTGTGGAGCTTTGTTCTGCTGTCAAGGAGGTGCAGGATGTCAAAGATTATTACAAACTGCAGTTTTTAACAAGATCTTGACCTATTAAGCTATATTCTTTATATAGTGATTTTATACATGAATTATACATACATTTTAATGCAGTTCCAGAACTCCTGTTTTGAGTATTTTTTTTTCCTGAGATGGCAGAACACAATGCAAAATGGTTAAAGCATTTTGAAGTGCTGCAGCTTTGACATTTAACTGAGAATTTGACTTGTGCCAATGAATATGCATAAATCATATTGTTGAACAGAAAAATATAGCAACTGGGATTGGAAAGTGTGAAAGATGAGATCAATTTGTTTTGAATTTTTCATGAAAGAGGCTCACATTTAAGGAGTGACTATCAATTCAACTCAAAGAAAAGGTATGTATTATAATGGATGAAAACACTGAGAAAATATTGGGATTTTGAGGAACTAGGTGAAGGTGTGTCTTCCTTAGACTGGATTACAGGCCAGCATCTGAACTTCCCTCTGATAAATTCTTTATTCTTCTGTGCCATAAGGGACTCCACCTCATGAAGGCTTCAGGCCCTGGGGAATTTTTCTTTCCCAGTTCCCCAGAGACAAGAAATGCAGTAATGCAGTTTTAGACCAGGCAGATATTTTCTTTATAGGGAAGATATGGTTTAGTTTTACCTCAGGACCAAAAAGGAAAAAGCCCTAGAAACTTCTATGCTCCCCAAGCTGCCATTGGCTCGGTGCCAGGACAGAGGCATGGATAGGTCTCTGTACCTGTCTTTCAGCAATGTAGCTGTTCTCTATTGGGCAGCTTGCCAAGGACACCTCCTCAACCATTAGATACTTAATGAGCTGCACAAAGCCCCTCATGGCTTTTTTGGGATGCTCTCTGCACCTGTGTATGGCTTATTTTTATTTGCGTTATACTGTTTGTTATTTTCTCTTTTTATTAAAACCTTTTCTGTTACAAGGCAGAAAGAAATTGTCTCGCTCTTATTAAGCCACTCTGTGAGGTGCAGGCACCCTCAGAGATGTGATACATCTCCACGTGGCTCACTCCACTCTGGCCACGTGCAAGAATGCATCAAACAAGCAGCAGATTTTCTGCAGCAGGAGCACCCTCACATCCCTACCCAAAGCAGCACACCGAACACACACACAGAACTCTGCTGTAGTGAAACATAAACTTTAAGGAATTCAGAGATTTTAGAGGAGCTAAGATTTTAGGTAGAAGACAAGCTATATTAGAGTTAAAATAAATGAATAGGCCTTGATGAAGTTAAGAGTTAGTAGTTAACTAATAACTGATTGCTTGTCAACACAATGTTTGGTTAGCTGGGTTTACAATGAAGAATATAGAAACTGAAAAATAGCTTTAGGAACATAAGACAATTGTGGGCCTCCTCTGTCTGAAACTTATTGAAAACAGGGAATGGGAGTTTTACCAAGGGTTCATTTGTCACAGTTGCATTGAAAAGGTAGTAAGGTCAGAATGAGGAAGACTTCATTTACTTCCTCATTTTAGGACCCCTCCCATGGAAAGGACCACCAAACCAATTCAAGGAACACACTACGCATGCTTAATAGCTTTTGAACTAATTAACATACAAAGCGGGGAATGGGATGTGCCAAAACTATGAATATGTATTTGTATTTTGAGTATTCAATACCTGTATAGATAAAAGGGTTCTGTAATTACCTGTAAATTGCGGTGTGTTTTTGGGAACTATCCCATACACTGCCAGCGTCGCAATAAACACACACTTTCTAACTTTAAACTGTTAGAGAGTTTTTGTCTGTCACAGTTGGATATCGATATTAGATCAAATCCATATTTTAATAAATCAGTAGCTGGTGAACCCCTGCTCCCAGCAGCCTTGTCCTTTGCTCACCTTGACCTTTGGTTTTCTCTGCCTTGGCCACCTTCAAAATAATAATTTAAAAAATCCCCAAACCCTTAGGATGATGTGAAAATAGCTAAAAATAAGTATGTGACAGTCCTCTTTCATATAAAAATTAAGGATGGAAAAGCTGGCCTTCACTCCTGTATTAGATCATGGTTATTTCATTTTATCTGAGCTTTTCCAATACCTGCTGGAAACACAATCTGGGCAGAACCTACATCAGTGCCTTCCATACAAACCATCAGTGCCTCACGAATGTGGTGTTGAGTCATTCATTTGGATGCATTGTTTTGGAAGCTGGAAGGGGAACAATAGCCCTTTGATGAAAAACTCCAGAATTTTGGGGGCTGACCCACTCAGCTGTGCTCACATTTTCATTGACTTGGAGAATACAGCTTGCCCTTCCAAAAGCAATTTTGGGTATTGATGATGCACTAAGAAGTACACAGATTTCCTGACATGAGTGATTTCTTTGTCTCTTTGTGTAACATACCCAGTTGTCAAGGATATCATGGTGTTTTTAATGCACCCTGCTGCTTCGAAAAGATAAAGTGAAATAAATAAATAAAATACTATGCTTTAAATTTGCTTTTCAAAAGAAAAAGAAGCAGAACACAGTGTCTCAAAGGACTAATCCCAACTGAAAGCTCTTCATGAGGAAAACATAAAAGCATTTAGGTTGTTTGCATTCCCTTTCAATTTTTTTAAATTGTATTCTTCTTAAAATAATTTAGAAATAATAATTGAGAGCATTTTGTTGTCTTTAACCATGTTATCCCAAGAGTAATGTTGAGAGCTCTATAGATCATAATGTGATTAAGAATATAAAATAGTAAGATTTGTCCTACTTTTTCTTTTTCTCCATCTGGGCTAAGAATAATTGTGATTTATGCTATATTGTTATTAAAAAACTAATTTTCCCCTTCCATTAGTTATGAGGCAACATGGAGAGTTCACAAGACATAAATGACAGCTAAGCAATAATCCTGCACACACTTTTGGCACTGCCAGCTGTACAGGTAGGCCTGGCACAGCTGTTGCTCTGCCTCAGCTTTGTTTGTTTGTGTTTTTTCCTAAAGAAACTCTTTCCAAAGGTCACCCTGCCAACAATAAACTCATTGTGAATTCACATGGGCAGTGGGCAGGAGCCAGTCCATCTAATCCTCTTTTTTTTCGGGTGTTTACTGAGGCCAAAAGCTCCTGGAGCTTCTCATGAGTCTTAGAAACACCTGGAATTTCTTGCCTATAAAGTTAGTCTGGACTAACTAAAGTTAGTGCACTGAATTAGTCTTTACCTAACACTTAAGCCCCCCATGAGCTCTTGCTCAAACTCCTGTGAGTGTCTACAGAATGTACAGCACAAAACATCTTCCAGCATTTCCTGGTCTTCACTCAAAAGTAAGTAATCAATAAATTATAAGAAAAGAACATTCTGGAAAATGAGGTGTTTCCTTGAGTGTTTTCTTGGGAATGTTTATTTAAAAGGATGACACAAATTACAAATACACACACTGATATGGTCTAAACACACACTAATATGCATAATTTGATTTTGTGTCTCAGACCACTGATTTCCATTGACATTCCATTCCTTTCTCCTTGTCCAACGTTACCTGGATGGTTCTTTGCCATGATGAGTGATACCTATTTCATGGCAGCTGTGTGCTCCAGAAAGCAATTGACTCTTCTACTTAACTCCTCTTTCTCTTTAATTCCTCCTAAATTACTCCAGTGGAAATAAATGTAATAAGGTCCTTACAGCAAATTAGTTTTGTTGCTTTCAGCACACATTTGTAAGTGATATAATATCTTTTTAATATCATGGTGGCCAGAAATAGAGTAATGCTCATGCCTGTTTCCTTCAGAAAATCATTATCCTCTAATAAACATCTCAGAACGCTTCCAAACCTTAAACTATGTTGTCTTATCTCAGTGGTGCTAACATTTTTAAAGATATGTCTATTGACAGTTTTGTTTCCCTTGAGATATTTTCTCCTCAGTGATCCATATTTTCCTTTTATTTTAATTTGCTCCATGAAAACAACCCCATGGTCAATACTGAAGGATAGCAGGGGGTAAAGTCAACTTTATATGATATAAACAGGAACTTTCAAACTGCAGTGGCTGTTGGAGCTCCTTTCTTTGTCCCTTGATAAATGGGTCTTGGAAAAGCCACTTGTGTTAATGGCAGGCTCCCTGTTCCCAGCTCATCTGCATGGAGGCTCACTGGATCCCTCCAGTCCTCTGTGGGATTTCAGAGCACAGGCTGGGACTAGAGAAGTCCCTGACCTCACCACAGCTTGTCGGAGTTATCTCTTCTGAGATTTAACCCCAGCAGTGTAAAATCTTTCTTCTCACTGGCCTGTGCTTGAAAGAAGGAATCGGAGAACGTCTGGGTTGTGGTCTGAAGATGTTTATTTTAGAAATCTCATCTCAAGGTTCAGTCTGTCCAGCGTGAAGTTCACAAGCAGCTGGAAAGATGGATTCTCCCCCACCCACGACGGTGCTTGGACTTTTATACTCTAACCTACGTTAACATTGTTTTTCTCTAAACACCAATAACTAAAACCCATGTCAAGCAGTGAAATTGCATCTTCACTCAATCCTAAAAAACCATCACCCTTTGCAAAGAGGAAGGGGAAAAGGAAGACAGAAAAATGTGCTTTTATCACACTGATCTGCCTCCGTCTTGGCCCCATTTTACCTATACAGCAAAATCTAAAAACTCTACTTTCTCACCCAGTGATATAAAAAAATCCCACCAATCAAACTCTTGTGACCTTCAAATCCCCAGACAGCCCTGGCAGCCTTTGCCACGAGCTCAGACCAAAAGCCAGCACTATTTCTGACACAGGCCAAGGGCCTGCCCATCCAAGAGACCCAGAGAGATACTCTGGTTTCCCATACAGCTCAGGAGTTCTCCTCCTTTGGAGCCCCCACCAAACCACCCCGAGTTTGTTCCAGGGGCTGAGCGTGTCCTTCATGCACCCGGTGCAATCTCCGAAGTGACAGATAAGATTTTGATGCAAAAGTTTTTAATAGAATACAAGTCAGCTGCAGTAATTACTCCCATGAGATCATGATATACAGCACTGGCTATTTATTTTGGGAAAGTTGTTTGTCTGTTTTCTCAGGACTGCTGGATACAGTCTGTTCTTTTTGTCTGCTTTGTTCTATCTGCTTTTCCGGGCTGTTATATTCACCTTACCCTCCTCAGTGAACCCCATTAAAGTCTCAACATCAAATGCAGGCATATTTATATTTCAATCCCTTTCAGTAAGCCTGTATGATTTTTATTTCACTTCTGTTTTATTGGTGTAATAAGCTGTGCAGAAGAATCTCTTTAACTCTGAGGAAGTAAAATCAGTGCACACTGTGATATCTTCCAAATAATTCCATCTTCCAAAAATCAGTTTCCATTTTAGAGAAACAATAGCAAAACTGCCTGATCTGAGTGCACAATGCTTTTTTTCTTTTTAATGTAACACTTGATCGGATTCGAGGTTTTAAAATAAGCAGTGCAATAAAGTCATCTCAAATGGAACATTATCTTGAGCATTTCCTCCTCCGAGGAAATCTTTTTCAGCCAAGTTTTTTACTCTGTTTCTGTCTGTTTACTCTGTTTTCCACATGTGGGAACAACTTCCCCTAGGGCTACATCTACACCAGCAAATTAAATGTATCCAGAGATATCTTCAAGCAAGGAGGCCAACTGGTACAGGGCATCTCTTATCTTTCCTAACAAACAGTTTCAGCCTCTGGAGCAGGGTGTCTGTGTGCAAACTGCCTGCTGGAGCTGGCTCCTGGGCTCCAGCTGCCAAACTATGGCCAGGAATTGTTCAGGGAAAGTGCTTTGTTTGAATGGGCCAAAATCATGCCAGGAAACATTACTGGAGTAAATGACGATGCTCCAGTGCCAGGGAATCTTCCCAAGCACGCTCCACTTCACTGGGATTGGATGCAGACCATGCCATTTTTCCCTGAGAGGGACACTTCTGCTGGCCAGCTGTGCCAAACCAGCTCTCATTTGATTTTCATTCTGTAAATTCTTTCCCTTCAGTGGCCATGATGACTAAAGGGGTATGAGAGTCACTTATCCCAAAGTGATTGTCAGTCTGTGTGAGGAGAAGAGGTGCTTCTGGTACTGTTGAAGAGGTAAGAGAGGGAGAACAACCACCATGCAAACATCTTCACATAGAAACTTCTCTGGGACACCTTAAGAATTCCTGAATTCCCAAAAGCTTTAAAAAACAAATCAGTCTCTTCTGATACTTTTTAGCCCTTGACCACCATGGGTACAAAAAAAATCCCCTACCCTTCTAAATAAATTCACCCCCCTCAAAAAATCTGCAGAGCAAATATGAAGGTAATAGCAGAAATGTCTGGGGTTTTCCCAGCACTAAAGATTCTTCATGGTGACTTAAGCAGACAGCCCTTACTTCAGTTCTTCTTCACCAACAACCTAAGAAAAAAATTCCTGTGGATGTCCCCCATGCTACATAAGGGACATTTACACTTGCATCTCTGTCCCAGAAGTTCATTTTTCTGAAATTATATTTCTGAGTTCTTTTTATTTCCTGCTGCCAAACTAATTTGCCATAGGTTTTGTCAGACTGGCTTACTCCCTTCACTAGCATTGTCTTCTGCATTTTCCTTATAATTTTCATCTCTCTAAAGACTCTACTTCTTTCTGCATAGTTTTCTATGGGTTTACCAGTCTGGTATTTAGTATATTCCCATTATTCAAGGAGAAAAAAAATCATTTTTGCATTTGAACCAGACAGTGATGAAGCTTGTGTTCATTTTCAGCTCCAGTGGGAAATAACAGTTTCCTTCTTGTTGGCCCAGTGGGACTTGTCTGTGCCCTGAATATGTTCACTTTCCTCTGTGAGCCAGCAAGTACCCACAGCAAAAAAGAAAAAAAGATGTGGGCTCAGAGGAACTTTCCTGCTGTGCTGACTTGGGAGTCTGCTGTGACAAAGGACACAAATTCCTGCTGGTGCCACAGCAGAGGCTGCATTTTATTGATGGGGGAACTTTGCACACTTGTACCCCAGACAGCAGCAGGCTGCCTGCTCTTGCTGACATATTCATATCATTCCCATTAATCCTAATTGTTCTTCCTCTGCTTTTGTCAGGCCCATGGGACGTGCTCTATCCTGAATTCATCTTCACAGTTTCTGTTCACTTAATGAAGACAAGTTCCTGCTCAGTAGGCAAATGGTGCTTTAATTTTGTTCTCTCTCACGTCCTAAATGAAAGACCTTCAACTTCTTGTGATTTCACAATTAGTTATAACCTGGATTCCTGAAGGCAACTTCCATCTATTGAAAGTAAATAATAACTAAAGTCACAATAGCTCAAATGAGCTGTAGCAATGAAAACAAAAACAACTGTGTGTTAGGAACAAGCATCAGGCAATTTGACAGGTTTTTGACTTTTCAGGTTGGATTAATTTCACTTAGGTTTAAATGCATGTGCTATAGGTGACATGCATCATTTCCACAAGCTTCCATGTCTCTCTCCCCATGGATAACAGAGGGGTTTTGGGTGGTAACCATTACTGGCTGCTAAACTTTTAAATTACCAAAATTATATAAATCCCAGCTAACTTGTTGGTCCTTTCCACTCTAAAATCTGTGCCTTTGAAGATCAAGCCCTAACTCCATTTATTAAGAATGTTTTTCTCTTTCCCCAGCCCATTTGTTGAATAAGTAATCAAACTAGAAAGTGAGGAATCAAATAGTGGAACATACACTGGCATGAGTTTACCCAAGATTGTGAGGCACATCAGGAAAATATAAAACCTGAGTCTTCTGTTTGCTTATGCAGACCCTTCTCTGCAAAAACACAAAGTAATTTAATGGATAAGGATGTGATCCTGATATCACAGCCCACCTAACTTCAGATATTACACACAATTGTCTGGGTGTCAAGGAACAGGGATCCAGAGACCAATTTATCCCCTCCATTTTAGACAACTATCTCAGGACAAGGCAAATCCCTCGATGGAGTTACCTATCCCCATTACTGATGGCAGAATAAACTTGGATAACTGATAGCAGCTGGCAGCTCCCTTTTAGATGGCTGCAAGTTGTGGTGGCAAAATGTGCCCACATTACAAACACCTCCCAACAAGAAGTGCTCATTTAGCAAGGCATGAAAATGATTTCTCACCAAAGCATTCAACTTTCTGTTTGCTTTTGAGACATCCTCGAGCAAAACACCAAGAATTCCCAATGTTTTCACACACAGGGGACTGCTCTTTTCCAGCAGAAAATCCTGGCATCTTTAATCAGGAGGGAATAGGTGTGGATGAGGTGGAGAACAAGTGGATGAGCACTCCAGGCCATGCAGGAAATTCAGTTTGATGTCTCTGCTCAAGCTGGGTCAGAGTGACGTGTTCCACCCCCAATTGTTCTGTGTCACAGGAGAAACAGTTCATCTTCATGGAAATTTTTTTGGCTGAGCTGGAAACTAGTTCTAGGGAGATGACTTTGCAGAAGAGAGGTCAAAGACAGGCATTAAAAAAGGGAGGACCTTTTCCATATTTGCAAGCAGGATTTAGGAAGCATAACTGTGGCCATGTACTGATTGCAGGGTTGCCCCTGCAAGATACTTTCTGTGAAGCAAAACACACCACAAATTGGGGAGATCTACTGCCAGCCACAAAACTCTTGCTGGAATTAGTTTTCCATTTCAAAAGAAACTCTGAAAAGCCAACATTTGGAAGAATACATAACCAATCACTCTCCTCCCCATATGCACTCAATTTTTAAAAGATGCCTTCTGTATCATTTTAAATAACACACATTTCTTTTAACAATACAAATCCAGCAGATTTCACAACAGCACAGGTGGTTTTTAGGGGGTGGAAATGTCCAGCTGATGCAATTATGATTGCATAAGCACCAACAGACACCCTCTGTTAAGTGAAATGCTATGAAATTATTCCATCTAATCAAGTTAATCATGGCAGTGGCAAGGGACGAGCCAAAATGCATCTCTGTGGTTTTAGGAAGAGTACAAGAGTAGAATAGCAAGCAGTGCCTGCCTTAAATCACAACTGGCCCCACAATTGCATCATGATTGCACAGAAGGGAGAAAATAAATTGTTCTGTCAGAACCAGCATATGCAATTTCTTTATTTGCCCAAGCTAATTGTTGGTGGAAATCAGGCATGCAGCTTATCATCTGTCACTCAAACGTGATCCCTGTGCTAGAAAATATATTAAAGTTGCTACAAAGATGCATTTCTAACAATTTTACTTATTTTCAATAAACTGTTAGCGAATGTGATTTTCATACATATATTAAAAAGAGCAGCTGGCAGAGGAGACAGGACAACTAATAAGTCCTGGATGAGATACATGGTGGAATATCCTTGAAATTATATTTACAGCAATGCTCTTTTTATCAGTTTATCCTATTTCTCCTGGTTTTCTTCAAATTATTGATTTAATCCCTATATGAAGTCACTATTTTTCAACCAAGCCTTCAGCTGCTCTATTTGTCTGGAGTGGAAATAATAAACCACACTTATCACCTGCATTTCCACAAACTGTGTTTTGTCCTAGAAAGTCAAGGCATTCCCCTTATTTCATATCAGGCACTTGGGAGACAGGTTTGAGATATAATTTTTGGATACATCCTCTGATAACAAAGTGGAAATCCTTTGAATCAGTGGCACCCACGGAGGTACTGGAATGTGGTTTTTTACACCATATCGCTCTACGCAGCCCTTGGATTTTGGCATGAAAGATAGAAAAAGACCCACAACTCCCATCTCTGATTCACATTCTTTGAGCTGCCTAGTTGGAAATATGGCATTGCCAACTCTGCAATCTTTAAATACTCACCTTATGTATGTGTCTGTTTCTATCTACACATAGGTACTGTCTTGGGTTGCAGTGCAAGATGTAACCAGCAGTGTGTGTTCTGTTACCAGCTGTTAAACCAGGTGGGGCAGTGCTCTTTGTCTCTCCCACCACCCATCCTCCCTCCAGGGGATCTCTGCTGTTCATGGGCCATTGAGGCTCAGTGCAGGGCTGATAAAATTCCATCATCCCATTGGGAGATGCTCCACCCAGGGGGAGGAGCCAAAGCATTCCCACCTGGATAAAACCTGAGACTCAGAACAGCAGCACAGCCCCTGTTTGCACTGGATTCCCAGAGGAAAACCAGACCCATCTCATCACCACTGGACCTTCAGAATGAAACTCCACCCTTCTACAGGATCATTCAACAGAGCCACATCTGTCACGCCAAGAGGACTTGATTGGACTGCTACCAACACCCTGACCAACAGGTGTCAGGTTGTGTTCTGACTCTGTCAGTGCTTTCATTTTGTTTGCTTGCTTTTTTATGGTACTACTACATTTTTATTTTAATTTCCCTAGTAAAGAACTGTTATTCCTATTCCCATATCTTTGCCTGAGAGCCCCTTAATTTCAGAATTATAATAATTTGGAGGGAGGGGGTTACATCTTCAAGGGAGGCTCCTGCCTTCCTTAGCAGACACCTGTCTTTCCAAACCAAGACATGTACATATATATACAGTCACATAAAGATGTAATGCTACAGGACGAGGTTATCCTTGCATAGACCTGCAGTAAAACTCTGTTTAGTGCACTGACACTCAGCTGAAATGATAGACATGAAACATTTGATTTCTTCCTCAGTTCTCCCTCCCAGGCCATCTCACCCAGAGATGTAACCATTTTGTACCTCTGAGATTTGTCTCAGAATCCAAGTCTTTGTGAATGAAATATAAATACATAAATAAAACTGTTGTCTTCAAGGAGACTGTGATTGGAAATTGGGAATCCACACAAGCAACCTCCAGACGCTGACATTGTGGAATTAACACAGAAGATGCTTTGTGAGAGAAAAAAAAAGGAAAATTAATAAACCATTTTAGGAACAATGCCCTTGTTTCAAATAAATCTTTAANCATAGACCTGCAGTAAAACTCTGTTTAGTGCACTGACACTCAGCTGAAATGATAGACATGAAACATTTGATTTCTTCCTCAGTTCTCCCTCCCAGGCCATCTCACCCAGAGATGTAACCATTTTGTACCTCTGAGATTTGTCTCAGAATCCAAGTCTTTGTGAATGAAATATAAATACATAAATAAAACTGTTGTCTTCAAGGAGACTGTGATTGGAAATTGGGAATCCACACAAGCAACCTCCAGACGCTGACATTGTGGAATTAACATAGAAGATGCTGTGTGAGAGAAAAAAAAAAGGAAAATTAATAAACCATTTTAGGAACAATGCCCTTGTTTCAAATAAATCTTTAAATATTTAAACCCTGTTTAATCTTCTAGCAAAATAACTCCCAGTGTTGCACCCTTTTTGTCAAATGGATGTTTATTGATTGCATAAACTCATATCATTGCCAGGTCTGGTGTGTGCACCCAGACACTTCATTGAGAATTTTGGAAACTCTTAACTTCATTCAGAGTTCTTTATTTTGTCACAGTGATTTCAGAAGGATTCTGTGGTTCAGTAGGGATTTGTAATGGAAATGCTTAGCACACTCCAGCTTTCATGTGGAGATAATCATGGCCTGATTTATGCTAAAAAAGGATAAAACCATGGATGACAGACCATAGGCAACCACTGAGATGGCAGGAGAATTGTTCAGCACTCCTTATCAGAGCAGGATGCCAGGAAACAAACAGGAATTCTGGAATTTCTTGGAAAATCTGTCCTTTGCAAACAGCAAACATATCTGTTTGCTTTGTTTTCCTTGTCTTCAATATCAGGCATTAACTGAAAATTGTGGTTTTGTTGGGATTTCTTTGAACAGAAAAATGTGATTAAATTTCTGGGTATCCTGTGTTTTAAATCCTATTCTAAAAATTCTTATCTGGCTCAGATGGTGATCTTAAATATAAAATCTGAATGTTCAAAGCCTGTTATAAAGCACATACCTATTACAGTCTTTTACCTGTGCAGGATACTTATGGTAGGGTATACTTATGGTAGGGCTAAACACGTAGTTGAAGTTATTTTTCCTTCCCATGTATTTTATGCAAAGCCAAAATAATTGATGTTTACTCAGGGGAAAAACTTCCAGAAGAAAGACATAAAATTTTGAAAATGAAAACAGGAAAAACAGTTACATAAGTCTCACAGAATCACAGAATGGTTGGGATTGAAAGGGATCTCTACAAATCATCTGGACTGAATTCTCTGCTGAAGCAAGTTCATCTAGTTCAACTTGCAAATGGATCTTGGATATCTCCAGAGAAGGAGACTCCAGATATTTCAGTCAGATCATATTTTCCCTGATTTTCAATAACATCTGTAAAATTAAAATAATTTGAGTGCACAGACTCATTTCTTAGCTGCTTGTATACAAGTACCTTGCTTTTTAGGCTCCTGTGAGATTGTGATGATATGGTTTTATAGGGGATGAAGTGAAGTTTTGGATGCCCCATCCCTGGAAGTGTTCAAGGCCAGCTTGGACAGGACCTGGTCTAGTGGGTGGCACCCCTGACCATGGCAGCAGGTTGAAATGAGGTGATTTTTAAGGTCCCTTCCAACCCAAGACTTTCCATGATTCTTTGAACTATATAAAGAATTTACTGACCTTGGCAACCAATCCTTCACTCAGCATAATGTGTCTCACCTCCTCACACCCCTCAGATCTGTCAGCAGCACAACTTTCTGCGTCCATCATTTAATCTAAACCATTTTTACAGCAGTTTTTTTTCCCTCTGGGATGATGTCTTGCACCAACCCAGAGAAACCTGAGGTTGGGAGGATGGCTTCAGTGCCATCTGTGGCCCAGAGATGTGAAATGTCCTGTTTGGAGATGGTTGCAACCAACATCACACACTGATAGAGGCCTTGAGAGTGCAGAATCAAAGCAGCCAATCCTACCCACTCATCTTGGACTAAAATCTGTTCTCAAGCAGTGCCTTTCATATGCAACTGCCCATTATACACAGACTTCAACTTTTTTTCACTCTTTTTCTGGGATTTTGGGTGTTTCCCAAGTTTTATTCATCCTTTTGATGACGTGCCTGGTGCAATCCAGATTTTGACTTCCTTAAGCACAAAGTCATCACTCCAAAAGAAACAGGACATTTTCTCTCTGGAGATTGGAGTTAAAAATATTAATAAACTGTGAGTCAGTGTGAGCATTTATGGATGACTTCTGAATACTTAAAAATTAATTTTTTTAAAAAAGAAAAGAAAACCCAACATTTTGAGGAATCAGCTGTCCCCAATCACTGCAATTTACATTCTACTGCAGAATATTTCATTAGCTAGCCTTATTCACCACTTGATTCATTTTCCACTCTCATTCCTACCACAATAAGAAATCTTTCTGTCCCTCTCTGCCCTTCTTCTCATCCATCTAAGTAAAGAGGCAGCTTAATACTGATTTTTTATGATTCCCCAGAGCTTTAAAATGATTCTATATATTCCTCCACGGAGGAACATGGCAGCTGCTCGAAGCTCAGAGCAACTCGCTGCGTGACATTTGAGGGGAGAAGGAGCCATACTTGAAAATTACCCTTGTAGATTTGTATTCAGTGGGTGAAGCTTTTCCAGCTGGAAGCCAGCCAGGACAAGGGAGCTGATCCTCTCCCTGCTGCAAAACCTGCCACGTGTCCTTTGGTGACCACCAGTGATTGGCAATGCAGGTTTGCCTGTCACGCAGGGAGCATCTCTGGGTGCCACCAGGGTCAGCAGCCCTGCACAGGGAACTCTGCTGAATGATTAACTGAGAGCACAGCTTGCTCACAGGTCTCCTTCTCCTGTGAAACTGCAAAGCTACACCAGCCAGGCTTTGGCTTGAGGTCTGATGGACTCACAGCCCCCAGGAAGGACGGCTCTGAGGTTTAAAATTACTGTGAGATGAGAAAAAAAATGAGAAAGAATTCCTGTTAATCTCCTTTTGCTCATGCAGTGTTATGACTGAGGCCAAGCAGGAGCTGACAGAGGATTTAGACACTTAGAAGCAAGCTAATCCTAAACCTTAAAGTTCAGAAGAATTCATGCATAAATAAGAGGTACATTTTGATCACTTCTGATGCTTTATAGAAAGGCTTTGATTTTCCTCTGACACAAATAAGTTAGAAAATAAAGAAATTTTGAACAGGATTTGTTTTTCTTTGTCACTTTGCTGTGTTAACTAACAATTTTATCACAGACCTTAAGAAATCTGATCTGTTTCCTAAAGCCTCAGCTCCTGAGCCTGAGGATGGGAATTTTAACCTTAAGGAGAGGTTTCTCCCCTTCCTGCCCATCTCACTCTTTTAGATCTAATTTTCATAATCTTCTTTTTATAGTATATTTTTGAGACTAAAAACAAAATTTAAATCTTTTTCAGCCCTACTCTGCTCTTGTGAGACCCTACCTGGAGTGCTGGGTAAGAAGCAAAAAGAAAACAAAGGCTGGTTTGAGTCACAAAAGGTGACAGAGGAGGAGATATCTGACTCATCTCATGAATGCCGTGCCCAATGATAACCAATTATGACAAAAAATTTTATTTAATTGTTATTTTGTGCTTTTTAAATCAGGAGACTAACATATGATCATGTTATTCACCAGACAGGGCTCATGGATTGCAGACTGGATCCTCCCCAGCTGCTGCACACACAAATGCAGGGCTTTTGATAGATTCAACTCCTGTGATAACTCTGGAAGAAATCTTAATTAATTATTTATTTGGGTTTTGGTTGGGTTTTTTTTGTTTGTTTGTTTTTTGGGGTTTTTTTGGGTTTATTTTGGGTTTTTTGGGTTTTTTTTCTGGTATATGATAAAGATTACCAACCACAGGTGTGATCATTGTCTGACTCTTTGATTTGGTATCTAGATCAAAGGCAATCTTCCCAAAAATAGTTGCTAGAGGGACATCACACTGGAACAAGACTCCTAAAAGTTGTTTCGTAGCATATAAAATATTTAGAATATGCCCAGAATTTGCATCCTGTCCCCTGAAATTGAAGTCAGTTGCCCAAATGCTTCCTGGCACCTTAAAATGCACTAGAGACAGGTTCCATGCTTTTGCTAATCACTGCACTGAAAAATCCTCTACTGATATTTGGAAGAGACTCTAAGGGTGAAACTGGTTTGGCTCTTGGAAATTAATGATATAAAGCCAATTAAGTGGGTTAGGTTTATGTTCAGTGTTTATAAAGCAGATAATTTAACAGTGGTTCATTCTTCTCTGGGTAAGCTTCTGCAAGCCCTCACCACAGCAACAGGATTTTTTATTTCACTGGTGTGGGTTGGCTGGGATTTGCCTGCATTGCTTCATTTTAGAAACACCAGCTTAGGCAAGACTCCTGTGTTGCTTTGTAATGCAGGAAACAGGCTTAGAAACACCAAAAATGTTTATTAACTCCTTATTTTAGCAACTGTATAAAGATCTCCTGAGTAGAGATAAACATGAGTTTCAGACTCTCTCTTCAGGTCTAAACATTCAATTAACTGATTAGTTACTAATCAGTCTACCAGAAACAAGGCTTTCACCAGCTGAGCAGTGAGTCTAAACACTGACAGGATCTTACAGGTATTTTTCATTTGTGTGGAGTGAAGCAAGAGAAAGAAAAACACAGTCTTACTGTACGAAATAACAGGTTTCTAATGTTCCTGTTAAAAATCACACTGTGTGACACACACACACACAAACACTGTGTTACAGAACAATGGCCTTGGGCTCATTCCCATTGACATTTTTTTTCTTCTACACCATGTTTGAAATTCCTGTTCATTTTATTAACACCAAGCACTCAAACAGATCATATTTTTCACCCAGCCACAAGAGTCATTGAGTCAGAATTGTTTGGGTTAGAAGGGACTTTAAAGATCTCCCAGTTCCAAGCCCTTCCATGGGCAGGGACAGCTTCCACTGGACAGGTTTTTTAGAACCCAGTCCAGACCAGCCTTGAACAATTTCAGGGACTTGCACTTTTTCCTGATCATTGTTAAATCAGTTCTGTTGCTCAAACTGGCAAACAAAACTCTCCTCTCACCCAGCTCCCACACTGAGTTACTCTCAGATGTTCCTTCCCTCCCAGCAGCACGTTCTTGACTTTGATTGCTAAAATTGGTCTCCTCCTCCAATTGATTTCCAAGGGGTTTTTACACTCACATTTCATTGTCACTGACTTACAGGCCACCTTTTCTCTTTTGATCCAAAACTCAACCACTGAAATTCACATTATTGATCCTGTCCATTTTCCATTCCCTACTATTTTATTTTGCTGTGACTGTATAGGGTTTTCTTTTTCAGCCCACCTTTTCCCCCTGCTTTTAACAAAAGTGAAGGTGGATTTCTTAAAACATTTTTTCTTTCTAATGAATTTTTGGTGTTTAGTGAACTTTTGCTTTATGCAATGCCTCAGCTATCACTCAACAAATTCAAAATAAAACTTGGTGCTTTGCAGAATATCAATCATTTTAAAAGTGGAAAGCAGTACATGGAAATTTTTCTGCCTTGTTTTTCCATTTCATGTTTTCTGTTGTAGTCTCACTAAAGCTCTGAATTGACTTACATTTAAAGACCTCACTATTTGCATCCCACAGAAAGACTCCACTGAAAGAATAAGTATTTCTCTGACTCCACAGAATTTAACAAAATCAATGTGATTGGACTGAATCTGAATAATCAAGATCAATTCTTAAATGTATGAAATCAAGAAAAGTCAGTTTGCAAGAAAGAGGTGCTGAAAATTTTGGGATTGTTTTCTTTAGAGCATCTTCATTTTTTTTACTAAGGTTTCTGGATTTATTTTGGGAGGGAGACAACTAGTTAATTTTAGGAGGTCAGAAATGTCCTTATAATTAAAAATGTATAATAGAAATGTGCTTATAATAAACAAATAACTGCCAGGAATGCAATCTTTTAAGCATAGAAATAAACCAAACCATGCTTTACCAGACAGATGTATTTAAAATACAGCAGACCAAATACTGTCTTTTTGATTAACAGAAAGGGAAAACGTGGCATCAAAAAGCTGAATTTTAGTCACTAAATCTNTCAAACCAATCACATTTTTCACCCAGCCACAAGAGTCATTGAGTCAGAATTGTTTGGGTTAGAAGGGACTTTAAAGATCTCCCAGTTCCAAGCCCTTCCATGGGCAGGGACAGCTTCCACTGGACAGGTTTTTTTAGAACCCAGTCCAGAACAATTTCAGGGACTTGCTCTTTTTCCTGATCATTGTTAAATCAGTTCTGTTGCTCAAACTGGCAACCAAAACTCTCCTCTCACCCAGCTCCCACACTGAGTTACTCTCAGATGTTCCTTCCCTCCCAGCAGCACGTTCTTGACTTTGATTGCTAAAATTGGTCTCCTCCTCCAATTGATTTCCAAGGGGTTTTTACACTCACATTTCATTGTCACTGACTTACAGGCCACCTTTTCTCTTTTGATCCAAAACTCAACCACTGAAATTCACATTATTGATCCTGTCCATTTTCCATTCCCTACTATTTTATTTTGCTGTGACTGTATAGGGTTTTCTTTTTCAGCCCACCTTTTCCCCCTGCTTTTAACAAAAGTGAAGGTGGATTTCTTAAAACATTTTTTCTTTCTAATGAATTTTTGGTGTTTAGTGAACTTTTGCTTTATGCAATGCCTCAGCTATCACTCAACAAATTCAAAATAAAACTTGGTGCTTTGCAGAATATCAATCATTTTAAAAGTGGAAAGCAGTACATGGAAATTTTTCTGCCTTGTTTTTCCATTTCATGTTTTCTGTTGTAGTCTCACTAAAGCTCTGAATTGACTTACATTTAAAGACCTCACTATTTGCATCCCACAGAAAGACTCCACTGAAAGAATAAGTATTTCTCTGACTCCACAGAATTTAACAAAATCAATGTGATTGGACTGAATCTGAATAATCAAGATCAATTCTTAAATGTATGAAATCAAGAAAAGTCAGTTTGCAAGAAAGAGGTGCTGAAAATTTTGGGATTGTTTTCTTTAGAGCATCTTCATTTTTTTTACTAAGGTTTCTGGATTTATTTTGGGAGGGAGACAACTAGTTAATTTTAGGAGGTCAGAAATGTCCTTATAATTAAAAATGTATAATAGAAATGTGCTTATAATAAACAAATAACTGCCAGGAATGCAATCTTTTAAGCATAGAAATAAACCAAACCATGCTTTACCAGACAGATGTATTTAAAATACAGCAGACCAAATACTGTCTTTTTGATTAACAGAAAGGGAAAACGTGGCATCAAAAAGCTGAATTTTAGTCACTAAATCTAAAGTTTCCATGTTTAAAAAGCTTTCATTTTTTTTTTCTGATGCTGAAGGATCATTAATGCTGGGAAACACCTCCAGGATCATGGGATGTAACCATTAACCAGCACCACCATGACCACCATTAAACCACAACCCCCAGTGCCACATCTGCACACATTTTCACACAATGCCTAAGGAATATCTAAAGAATGTCTAAGTTCATCCATCCAACTTTGCAATGCACACCTCTGTTTTATTTATGTTTCCAAAAAAAAAAAAATCCCCGCTAAAGGTTTCCATGGGATTGGCGCCCTCTTGGACTGGGACCTTGCAGTTTGATGGAGTTCCTGAAAACATTTGCTTTCCATCAAAACGTTGATGCAGATGAAAAGTCACCATCAGTGACAGAGATGCCACCTTTAATTGAATCAAAAGAAAGCTGTGCCTTAGGCCCCCGAGCACCTCACCTGGATTCTCATAGGCCTTGGGGTGGAACAANGGACTGAATCTGAATAATCACGATCAATTCTTACATGTATGAAATCAAGAAAAGTTAGTTTGCAAGAAAGAGGTGCTGAAAATTTTGGGATTGTTTTCTTTAGAGCATCTTCATTTTTTACTAAAATTTCTGGATTTATTTTGGGAGGTCAGAAATCTACTTACAATTACTGCCAGGAATGCAATCTTTTAAGCACAGAAATAAACCAAACCATGCTTTAACAGACAGATGTATTTAAAATACAGCAGACCAAATACTGTCNACAGTGCTTTTTCCATGGGCTGAGACCTAAAACCATCACTGTTTCAGGCACAGGCCAGGGAGGACTTACCCCCCTGTCCAGACTCCTGCCCATCAGGAGAACCAGAGAGATACTCTGGATTCCCACATGTCTAAGTTCATCCATCCAACCTTGCAATGCACACCTCTGTTTTATTTATGTTTCCAAAAAAAAAAAAATCCCCGCTAAAGGTTTCCATGGGATTGGCGCCCTCTTGGACTGGGACCTTGCAGTTTGATGGAGTTCCTGAAAACATTTGCTTTCCATCAAAACGTTGATGCAGATGAAAAGTCACCATCAGTGACAGAGATGCCACCTTTAATTGAATCAAAAGAAAGCTGTGCCTTAGGCCCCCGAGCACCTCACCTGGATTCTCATAGGCCTTGGGGTGGAACAAAACTGCAGAATAAATAAATAAATGAGTTTTCCTTCTGGGGTCTTCTTCTTGGCATGGAGCAGGGAGTGGAGAGACTTGGGTATTCCCAAGTTGTCTTTAAGAAATGACCTCTATTTCAAGCTTATTTGGTTTTTGTTCTTTTTGTAATTTGATGGAAATACTTTGTAAAGCCTCATCCATCCTCACAGACGAGAGACAAACAAGAAAAAGAGAGGTATGAAAACCATTTTTTCAGTGTCTTCAACATAAAACTCATTTTGCTGACTGAAAATAATATTTGCTTTAAATATTTATAAGAAATAAATGCAAAATACATAAGTTGGAGGTTAATATTTCACTTTGGGAAAATGAGCTTTGTTTCTTGATGATAAAAGGGGTTTATTTATCCAACAAATATTTAAACATGTTAATATCTTGCACATTCAAGAATTACATGGTTCTCCTTACAATAAATGGAATACACTGTGGTTTTTCTATATTTTCTTCTTATTTTTTTTCCTAACAAATGATTAATTCAGAAAAATACTGTACATATTGGCCCCATAATTAGAAGGGGTGATTTAATTTGTGATACATGGCAGACAGATGAATCATGGGTCAAGCACAGACATTTTCAAGAATTTTGAGTTCTGACATTTACATCACAAACACACCCTGCTGAGGCCACCCTAGGCCAACTATTTAGTTAATTAACAGAAACAGGTAATTTAGGACATTATGTTGCTTCACCAAGAATTGACTCTGTCTTTCAGATAAAATCAGTGGCACTGTGATAGTATTTGCCAGGGACATTCCATGAAATTAAACCTGTCTTGACCTTCTGTTAAAACTCTTCAGTATTCCACAGGTCAAAGTGCTTTGGGTGGAACAGCTGAGTAAGTCCTATGAAGGGAGAAAACAGTAGAAAACAGTGCCCCAAAAAACTTCATTTATGGGGAGAAGGGTGATAAGAAAGCCACCAGAAGTTTGTGCTCCACATGGATGACTATTTCTAGTCAGAAACAGAGAAAAGCCATATATTGATAGATAGCAGTCCTTTAATTTTCTTTATATTTGTCTCTCTTATTGCCTCTTTTGGCTCCCTGTTGCACGAGGACCAATTATTTTCCCTGTAGCCAGTAACAAAATTCTGTGGCTCCTTTGGTGGGTCTGTGAATAACACCCACAGTCAAATGTGCACAGGCCTGTGCTGAGCTCTGCTCCCCTCCTCTAGCAAAAACTGGAACACATTCTGTTAGATGCAAAATGTAAAAAGAACACCTGATTCTTAAGCACGTGAAATAACTTTTCTTTAGCCTCCAGGATGCTGATTAATTCTTTGTGATATGTGTAAAGTCCTTGAGGTGATGTAAAAGTAGCCTAACTCTGATATGATATGCTGTATAACTCAAAAAACAGAAGGTGACAGTATAAAGAATAAAAAAGCTCCTAAAACCATGTGGGAGAGCTGCAATTAAGGATGTGCAAGAAACCAGCACTGCCATTTTCAAACTACTAAAATCTTTACTTTATGGCATCCACTACTATTTTTTTATATCATTTTCCTGTGGAAATAAAAAATATTCCTTAAAACTGGGCAGAACACTGATAACTAATTTTGCAGAATGCTGTGATCCACATTGTGTTGTTCCTTGCAGGATAAAGCAATTTATCTCTTCTTCTCCTCAAAACTGCCCTGCAGTTTTGCCCTGCAAAACACAATATGGCTCAGTCAAAGGAAAAGACTTTCTGTCCCCTCCATAAAAAGGAGACACAGTGCATCCTGTGTTAAACTGCAGGAGAACCTGACAGGTTTGTGATGTAGCTGATGCTCATAAAAGAAGAAAAGGTTTTTACTTTATCCAGCATCTCTAAATCTGGCTAATGCTTATTAAGGAGTAGGACCATCCATTGGCACGGTCATGGATGCACTGGAGGTGGGATTCCTCAGTGCCACATCTGTATTCCTCAAACACCACAGATTGCATTTCCCCCATGGGAATTGGTACAGCATTATGTGTTAGCACCAGAAAATAAACTGTACTCAAGGTAACCATGGTGACACTAACACAGATGCTACAACATGGGAATCTGAAAGGTAAATGCTCTCAATTTCCTCTTGGGATGAGGATATTCAAGCAAGGAGACCTGAACCCAGGGTACCAAATTTGGAGAGATGTCACCTCATCCTCCTGAAGACCACTAGAGCAAAAGCTCTCATTCCCTCTTTCAGTTTTCCCTGAGGGAAACTTTGTACATACAAAGGATGTGATACAAGCAGCTGCAATCTGACAGTCACGAGTTTCAGTTATCACACATAGGCATCAACACAGACTTTGCTTTAAGTAAAGCTCTGTATTTAAATTTCTCTGTTCACTGAGACATGTTGTTTGATTCAGAACAGGGTATGGGCAAAATAAAGGCAACATGAACAATCAGGGACTTTGCTGTTGAGAAATCCAGTGGCAAAACACAATATGGCTCAGTCAAAGGAAAAGATCTTTTCTATAAAGGTTACAGTGTGAAAGATGTAAGAAATCCATCGTATTCATGCAACAAATACATAATCTCTTAAAAGAACAGAGAGTGAATTTAGGAACTGGTTCTGGCTGAGCATATTTTGGCTGACCAGCACTTATGTAGACAATGCCTGGCTAACCTGTCCCTCCAACCCCATGTGGGGCTGCCATATGTGCAGAAGATCTGTGCATGCCATGCTTTTCTCTCTAGCTCTCGAAGTGTTTTGGCCAGTTTTCTGGGGTTTCCAGGCATCTGGCAGCTCATATGGGCAAGCAGGCCCAGCTGATCTGCCGACCTCAGAGCCTCTGAACGTGTCTGCATCAATCCCAAAGCACATGTCTAGTAACACCCTGATGGAAATATGACAGGTCTAGACATGTTGGGTCTCTTATTCTGTGAGCTGTCTCAGTTTAGAAAACAGGCAGTAGCTGAATTAAAAGCAAAACATGGCCTTCATGAAGCCCATTTCAGGAATATGCCACTGGTGGGGTTTGGCAAAGGAAGCACTGTGGAGAACAAGGGTAGGAGGAAAGAGTTAATGCACCTGAGCTGAGCAGGCCCCAGGCAGCCCAGGGAGCTGCCATGAGGGGAAGAATCGAAGACACAGAGTGCATTCAGCCAGAGAAATCAGAGCCTACTGCTGAGAAGATTGCTGCTGCTCCACAGCCCTGTGCTCTCAGGGGTGGGATGGCATGGCAGAGGAAGGATGGGCTAATGCTGCCTGTGGACCTCATGCAGCTTGAGGGCAGTTCAAGTACATCTTCCACGCTCCAGCTACGAATTGATCTCTGCAGGATGCAGCTGTCACAAGGGGAGACACCACAAAATAATGCAGATGCCCAGATGAAGCAAAACCACAGGAACTGCTGGGACTGACAGTGCTGAATGACACTTTGATTTCGCAGCATATTCAGGTCATCCTGGTGGGGAATGCTGAAAAAGGTTTTCTTGCCTCCCACCTCTGAAGTGGTTTGTGTGATGCCCTTCCCTTTACCTCTCCAAGAGGGCTTACGTACCTAGTGGCAGAGATTTGAGGAGCCAGCAATGTTGGGCACTGCAATGGCAGAAGGCACTCACCTGCTGAACCGAAAATCAAATCAAATGCAAAACAAGTAGCAGAGAAGCCCTGCAAGCTGCTCTTAAATGACTTTAAAGCTGAAGGAGTTTAACAAGAATAACACAGCCTCCTTTTGAGGCAGCAATGTGGAATAATAAAAACAGTAGTGCTTAAGGCTGTGTGACAGTCTGTACTGCAAGAGAATTACCCAGATAATTCAAAATTGACACCGAGGCACAAGCAGGCTGCAGACCAAAGGCAGAAGACAGGGAAATATTTGCTTACAGCACAACACCATCAGTGACAGCATCAGTAAAGTGAAAATGAGTTATGTGGTTACTGCTTTAGAAAAAAAAAAAGAAGGCATTAATCTGCACTCTATAAAGGAAAAACAATAAAGCTGTTAAAAGCACTGGTCTCCCAAGAAAATAAGCAGTTGATAAAAAGGAAGGCAAAGAATTTATTATAATAAAAATGCCAAAATAATGAAACTTTTCACACAGCGCTCCATTATAAAAGTGTTTGTCACTCAGTCCATGGCATCCTGAAATCGTAAGTAAAAAGGAGGAACAACACAGGTTTGAGGCAATAAAGGGAGAGAAGAGACAGTGATTTAAGTGAATTGCAGGCAATTGAGGACTGACTCAATAAATTACATCTGATTATGAAAACACACGTGCTGAAGCCACAGATGAGGAGCATTGTAGCTGGGGATCCCAGAGGCTTTTCACAGCACCCACTGAGGAGAGAGACAAAAGACAGCTGAATTCGAAAAGGCAGCTGCAATCTGCAGCAGCCAGCATCATCTCACCTGCACCACAGATGCTTGAAGATGGAAACTCCTGGTGGGACAGCTGTGACGTTTCCTAATGCTGCTACTAAGTGGAGAAGCAATGGCATTGTGAGATGGTGTGAGGAAATGAAAACCAGCACGAGGAAAGATGGAAAACCATTTCAGCCCCGTTTCCAGGCCTTTCCCCAGAGGTTTGCTGCCTTAGCTGCTCTGAAAGGAGCATGCCAGTTTAGGAAGCCACTGGAGCAGTAATAGAAATAATAATAACAGCAGTAACAACCTGCTTGATGGACTCTCTCTGCGTGGACCTTCACTGCTGACAAACCAAGGCAACACAGGAATGAGATTTTTAAATATGCTGCCAAGGCTACCAAGGAAAAAAAAAAAAAAAGCTGAAGATACCAACACAGTGAATGTGGAAGGAGTTTTGAGATCTTAGGGGAATTAAAGTAATAGGAAAAAAATAATGTTACAGGAATTACACATTGTTTATGGGGGGGTGGAAGGAAACCAGTCACACCGTGATTTGGAAACACAACTGGAGTAGAGACTGCAACTAAGGCTGATAGAGCACTTCATTATGATTTCAACATGATTTTAGTATTAAATATCCCATCTAGCTGTGAGATAGCTGTCAACCAAGAGCAGTTTATTGGTAAAAATGAATCAGCTCACAGCCATTCTCTTTTGTGAGGGACCTGCCAATTTGAGTTCCAGCAGGTCACCCAGCTGGGCTGGGCATTGCAGCAGTGAGGGATGGGCTGGGCTGGATTTGGGCTGAGCTGAAGGATGCTGGGGGTCAGAAATACCCACTTAATCACTGTTCTTTAGTGTAACTCACCCTGCATTGCAATTTCCCAGCCTGATGGCTAAGCAGGGAGCAGACACTCCTCTTTGTGGACTCATTTCACCCCTTCTCTTTCACACAATCTAAGGACAAGTCTCTTTCTCCCTTTTTTTTTCCCCCTTTCTCTAGCTCACTCCTCTTTTTTTAAAGTACCATTTTAAATAATGTTATTTGGTGAGGAATTTTCCACAAAACACTTCAATATTTTAGAGTGGGTTAAAGAATTACAGCATCACTGCAGATGTGGACTTGCAATCACATGATTGCTCCATATTTTGAATTTCAGTTACAGATGCCATAGCTTTATTTTATGGCATGCTTTATTATTTATTCCACTGATTATTTTTTCAGAAAAGAGCAGTGGATATCCTTTCAACTTTTTTGTCACCCAAAAGCAACTTAATGGTTTTCCAAGAACTGAGATTTCAGTGCTGAAAGTACTGATTCCTTGTACCAATGAACTTTTGGCCATAAATATTCTTTGAGTGACCAAGCCATGAGGCAACTGAAGTTGTACAGTATTCATGTAAAAGGTCTTATTTACTGAAAAATCAGTCCTTATCTGCATTCCTATCAGGAGTCTGCTTAGTCAAGTTCTAAATATTACAGTATAATCATAGTCCAATGATGGACTAAATTTTATTGTTAATCTGAGTCTTGTCAGGGATTACAGTTTGTATAAGAGTGCACTGTTAAAATTCTCTGTGGCTAATTGAGATTCTGAGTGGAAGTTTCATATGGAAAATTGATTGAAGCATATTAAGAAAGTAAGATTGCTACCACTTTTTAATATCAGAGTATTTTAAATAATACTTTATGAAAAAACTATGTTTTATTTGTCTCATCATTTCTCTATGACTCCGCAGCATGAACCTGATTGCATTTCAGATTTTACTTAAATTATATATTCTATTCTATTATTCTATTCTATTCTATTCTATTCTATTCTATTCTATTCTAATTTTATTCTATNTCTAATTACATCTATTCTATTCTATTAATTATATTATATTACTTATATGATATTTTTAGAAATTTTTACTTTTCCCTTTGAAAATAATGAGCCCTAAACCAGCAAACAGATCCAACTTTCAGTGGGAATTTCAAAAACATAATTCTTCTTATACAGGGCCTGAGAAGGAAATCATGGATGAGTTCACTGATAACACTGATCAATTGGGTGGAACACACACTCCATCGATCCATTGACTTTTCTAACAGCTGCAACAAAATCATCAAAATAGCTGACATTTATTCAGGAAATTAAGAACTTTGAAGATATTAGTGTGTATTTCCATGTGTGAATCCTTGTTGCTGTAGATGTAGACAGATACAAATGCAGATAGAGATCAATTTTTTCCATGTATTTAGGAGCCAAGTTCCCAGCCTAACCAAACATCCCTGTGGTTGCAAGCACACAGGACTGACCTGTTTTGTTGTAGTTGGACAGGCAGCACACCCCACTAATGAACAAACTGCATGCTGCTGGGATTCTGTCTCCCTGAGGTTTGTGAAACTTTCAAACATTTCATCTTTCATCTCCTGCTCCTTTCCAACACCACCTCTGCCATATGTTTTTATTTTCCTTTTTCACTATTCTTTTCTTTTTCATTTTCTTCCTTTCCTGTATGTTCTACAGGTCCTTGTTACCTTTTTTCTTTCCTTTATCTTTTTTTTTAATACACCATGAGCAGTCATTTTGCATGCAGACCTCCCAGTGAAAATGCACTAATCAGGAGTGAAAATATAGCATGAACAGTTTGACAAAAATGGTGATGCATAAATACTTTTCTTGACACACATTCTCGGCTTACTTCCACTGAATCAAAGGCTGGATTCAGTCTGTTTCCAGGAAAAGCTTTCCCTATCTCTGGGTTTCCTCATTTGGCCTCATCAGGTCACTTTAACAGAGCTCTGAAAGTAGAAATAAAGGGAAACTCTTCTGGAATATTTTAACAGATGTGCACTGGCTTACTTTCAGGAACACTAATATGACCACAGTAAATTCTTATCGAATTTTCATCCATTTACATCCTTCTGAACAGGACAGGGTTTTGCAGAGCTGCTCCTAATGATGCCCATAATTATGTTCTGTGCCATTTTCCTGGAATCTGAGGCACTGATAGGGCAGCAGGACTTTTGGCAAAAAGCAGCTTTGTTGATGAGGACAGCCCATCTGCAGGGCTTGTCTGCTCTAATCTTTCCATGTGACTCATCTCTCCATGAGCAGGTACCCGGTTTTGTTTTATTGTTTAATTATACTTAAATATTTAATTTATTTTCTGATGCTCTTTATTTAGTGAAAGAACATAAAGACCCGTGCACAGAAGGCAACTCAGACTTTAAGTACCTGATTCAACTTCAGCAGTGTAACTTGTCTCTTCCCTGATAAGAGAAGGGTAAGGAAAACAATACTTTTGAATAAGTTTGGTGCAGTGAGTCTGGATCCTGCTGTTCCCATTGTTGGTTTTCCCCATGGAGTTTCCTGATATTCTCTTCAACCTCAGTGTTCAGTTTTTTACATCTTTCTCGCATTTACAAAGAAACCCAGAGGGTTTTTTTTAGGTTGCATTGTGAGTAATTTGATTAATAATGGAAACAGAAGATGTTCAGAACAGAGATTTCATTTAAAACAGCTTCATTTTTAAAGAGCATTTTCTAAGAGATACTTTAAAGAAATCTGGACTAGATTGGAATATCAATAATATAAAGCTGCTTGGATGATATACAGCACAGCAAATGCTTTGGAAGTTTTAGATAAAGGCAGGAGTATTATGAGTGATTTGGAGCAAATAATTTTATTTGATGAATTTTGCTGTCTTTATTTGTTGGTGTTCTGTGAATATTTACTCATTATGTGAAATTATTCACAAATTACTTCAGTGAATAATTCTTAGTTTGCAGATCCCTTACAAACAGTTCATAGCAGATATTTGTCATTTTTCCTCCCTTTTTTTTTATGAGCTTTGTAAGCATGGAGCATTGTTTCTATTACTTAGCAGTTTGATTTATAGAGCAAAGCAACACAGCAGGAATAGCAGATTTTCCATTCTGCTGTCTGAAATCCATTTTAGTGATTTCAGTGAATATTGATGCTTGAATGTTTTGATGAGTAGAATTCTCATCAGTAATAACTGAGCTCATACATCTCTGCAGGAAAAGAAGATAGGCAAGAATAACATGCTCTGATAGACTCTGAGTTGAGGGAGGTGGGTGACTCTTGAGTCCCCTCCTAAATTAAACTATTTTATTATTCTAGCAAAGAATGCGTTCAGACCCAAATGAATCCATTTGTATTCCTTATTCTTCCTTACTGAAATGAGAGGTGGGTTTAATGCCTTCAGTTTTAGCTTCCATGTTTTTCAGTCTATGTGCTGCCTCAGGTGCAGTTCTGAGCCTCACATTCAGTGTCAGTGAGCTCTGCACAGAGCAGGGACACAAAACAAATCCTTTCCTTGCTGGAGACCAAGGACAATGTTACAAGTTTTCAGGCCCAAAAGCACAAACAAGGGTGGGCTGAAGAGAGAAAACAGGAAGGATGGGACTCCATTATCTGAAGCCATAACTGAACAATTAAACCCCAATGTGCAAATAGACCAAAATTGTTAAAATGTGAGACCTTGTGAGCAGTTGTCCATTTTGTGACCCTTTTAAGTCCACCTTGGGTGTAGCCCTGGTCAGGCTCTTGTGCTGCCCAAGGTGCATCCTTAAAGGCCTTTTAATAAATATCTACTTTATTCTCCTAGCACTGTCCAGTCTCTCTTCCAGATCAGCCTTCCCAAGGCATCAGTTTCATCTCTGCACCTCCAGACATCAAAGAATCAGGGATTGTGTCTGAACTCGTCATTGAAACTCTCTAAAACAGAGAGGATTCATTTCTTTCACCTATCTCAGACTGTTGTGAAAGTGTCTAGAATTTACACTCTTGGGGTACTTGCAATATTCCACTGACTGACAAGGGAACCTATCTATGATCTGGAGAGCCTGTGCCAGGGCCTCCCTCACAGGGAAGAATTTCTTCCTAATATCCAAGATAAATTTAGCCTATTTCAGTTTAAAGCTGTTCATATTATAGCTGCACTTATCCAAGAAAGATCAAACTGGAACAAGAGGAGAGATGAGGATAAGGAGGGAGATGTGGAATTAGCTTCCAAAAGCTATTAAAAATCTGACTGGCTTGACAGAAAAGAAATTAAGAAATAAGAAGTACATGCATGGAAGAGAGAGATAAAAAACATGGAGGGTAAAGACTGCTTAAGTCAAAAGGCAGTGTTAGAAAATGGACTAGTGGGGGTTAAATGAATTTACAATCCACACATGAATATTAAGGGATGGAAACTAGAAAAATTTTGTAGTAAGGGGAGAAAGGAATTTGAATTTAGACCTGGAGTAGTAAAAAGCCAGACTAGTTTCATGAAAGCGATTATATCATTTGATGGCATATCTCTTACCTTTCAGTCCTGTATTTCTCTCAGCTTTTTGGGATCTTGGAGGGGTTTTTTGTTGTCTTTGTAAGTTTTTTTCTTTTAATTGCTGGGTTTTTAAAATTTGTTTTATTTTAAANGTAAGGGGAGAAAGGAATTTGAATTTAGACCTGGAGTAGTAAAAAGCCAGACTAGTTTCATGAAAGGGATTATATCATTTGATGGCATATCTCTTACCTTTCAGTCCTCAGTTTTTTGGGATCTCGGAGGGGTTTTTTGTTGGCTTTGTAAGTTTTTTTATTTTGTTTGATGGGTTTTTTTCATTTGTTTTATTTTAAAGAACAGACTAAGAGCCAAAAAAGAGAGGTCACACTTTTCTGGAAGTCATGTTGGAATTGAGGACTGCAAACTGAGCAGTAATTATTCACTCATGAAAGCTTGTTCTACTCCAGATTCCTCCTGTTCCTCACTAAATGTCACACACACAAGCTTTTACCAGAACATTTCACCCACGAAACAGCTGCTCAATTGTTAGAGCAAAAATGCAGTCAAGGAACTCTGAAAAACCAGTTTCATTCTCATGATTACTGTGCATGTTCAGGAATCACCAGCACCCAGGGGAATACCATCTTTCTATTGCAGGCAAAGGGACATTCTCCTGTTTTTAAACCTCCAATGTTTATTTAAAGTACTCCAGATATCTGAGGCCTATGTCTTGTGAACAGAATTCCATTTCAAATGGCACTTGGTGCAGGCAAAAATTTTTCCTTGTTTATCCTTTTATTATTCTTCTTCAACTATTAACACTTGCTGATGATGGCTTAATTTAATCTTCTCCAATCGACTGTTGCATATAGATAA
>VWYE01021434.1:42162-71370 GCA_013398995.1 Alaudala cheleensis
ATCCCTGGATGTGTTTAAAAAAAAAAAATGGATGTGGCACTGGGTGCCAGGGTTTAGTTGAGGTGTTGGGGCTGGGTTGGACTTGATGATCTTGCAGGTCTCTCCCAACCCAGTGATTCTGTGATTTTGTGATTCTGTGTAAGTAGAACTGTGGGAGAGTGACTCAGCTGGAACAGGGGTAGAGAGACGTGAGAGACGTGAGAGACTCTTGACTGCCTCATGCCCACATTGTGGTGTACAGTGCTTTGGTTGAATTATGTTTGTTACGTTTTAAAACTACATAAACTGAAAAAGGCCTTTACTGCTTCAAAAGGCCTGGTTTTCTGCAATAAAGCAGCTCAGCTTTGCACCTGCCTGGGGACTCTGTGTCGCTTTGCTTCTTACAATCAACAAGTATTCCATCTATTTTGCTCCTCATTACTTTTTCATTATAAATAAGAATAACTCAAGCGTAGCATGGACCTGAAGCTCCCTCAGCTGTGTCTCAGAGTGCAGGTTTTGCTGGCCTTTCACTCTGTGTGGATGGGGGAAGCAGTTTTTCTCTTCCCACCAGGGTTATCACTGAGGGAAGCAGGATTTCATTTCCTGGGGGTGCAAACCCATCACATAACCCAGGTTAACATTCTGCTTTTAATTCAGCCACCTTTCCTGTTCCCAGACTCCTGTTCACACATTCCTATTCCAGCGTCCTGTGGACATGAGGACAGAGATTTCCATCAGATCTCAGCTTTCATTCCTTGGTTTCCTGCCATTCCTGTCTGCTCAGGGTGACCATGCAGGCTAAGTTTATTCCAACTGCTGATGTTCCAGCAGTGTCCCCTCCCCATAATTCCCCAGGGAAGAAAACACACTGATTGATTGCACCCATTGCCCGGGAAAGAAAGTCACAGCAATGTGGTTTCAGTGGTCAGGGGACAAGACTCCACACACTGGATCACGTTTCACCAGGATATTACTGATCCAGACTAATGGTTCAGGGTAGAGAGAATAAAGGAGTGTGCCTTGTGTGTCAGAGCCACAGCAGCCTCACAGGTTATCCCTAAGGATATTCCTGAGCCGTTTATCCCTGCTCTGCTTAAACCCGACCCGGTTGCACAAGGAAGCCCTTTGGGGCATAACAAAAATAAACTGGCAAACGTGGTGCTGAAGAACTGAGTGACACACAGGCAAACACTCCTCCCAACTCTGCTCTGCTGTCAGAGCAATTTCTCATGATATTCCTGTCCAGGAGCTTCATCCCAGCCCTCCCAGCAGCCATCCAGGCACTTAGTGCAGGTCTCCAACTTGGACACGATGCGTGTTGCTAATAATCTAAAGTGACAAGACAGCATGAGAGCTTTTGTTTAAAAAACTTATTAGCTGAATTTAATAAATTGAAAAGGAGCCTTTTTAACCGCCTAAGGAATGTCCAAACCTCATTTATTTTCTGTGGAGTCTAGGTGGAAATTTTAATTAGAAATCAGATGTGTCAGATGCTGTTTAGGTGATGCAAGGTTTTTTTTAAATTTATTTATTTATTTTTAAAAATGCAGCCTCTGGGCAGCTATCAGTTATTAAGTATTTTCAGTCAACTGAGTTTTTTTTTCCTACTCTTTTGTGATATGCAGTGGAGACAATTTTTGAGTATAAATTCAAAATACCTTAGAAACATTCTCTTTGTGTAAATGATGTCACAGTGTGTGCAGTGAGGCTGCACTTCTGCAGATCAGGTTTCTGCTGTGTGGAAACATGACCAAAACAACAACAACAAAAATTCTTCTTTTATTTCACCACAGACCAAAAGCTCAGCCATTTCCCCAAAATGCAACGTTTCTCTTGGCTTTTTCTATAGTTATTTTATGCTCTTCAAAGGGGGTGCAGCTCTAGTTCTGTGTAAAGTTGTGCTAAGGCAGAACTGCAGGGCTGGAAAAAATTGAAGATATTGTGCAAACTTTTAATTGACTGCTTTGCCTTACCAAACTTGGGACCTCGTGGGCAGGAGAGGGGTCAGGCAACCTCAATTCTACAGGAAGCAGGGCTGTGAGAGGGCAAGGAAAGGGCTGCATGGCAGGACTTCAGCTGGAAACATCTGATTTGATATCACAACAAGGGCTAATGATAAGAGGCCTCCCTTCTTAGTGTTGGCTGAGACATAACAATAGAAATATCAGTGGGGCTACATTCAGCTCAGGATGCAGAATCTGTGCATTTGATTATTTCCTGATTGCTTTTCTAGCACAAATGGAGGCTCATTTCCCACAGACAGTTCTGCCTTAAAATTCCATCCCACAATGCTAAATATTTGAAGGTATCAAAAACTTTTTTGATGACTCTTTTTTGATGACTCTTTTCACCTGATCTTAGTTTCCTGTCTCAATATTTTTGCCTTGACATTGCTTTCTGTCTGTAGGGAATTTTCACTTTCTTTTTCACCAGCAGGCACCTAAAGACCACCAAATTATTTTATTCAGTTGGGCAACATTCCTAATGTACCTGAGCAGGGTCCCACCAGTTTAACTTTGGTACTGATTGGGCAGAATATGCAAAGCAAGTAAACCTTCATCATCAACTCTTTTACAAACCTGCTCTCTGAAAGCTGTGACATTTTTATTTGTTCATGTTTAAGTTAAGAAATGAAAATTTCATCTCTGTATGTCAAAGGAGGAGATGCTGTCCTCATCTCTGAATACACAGGGAATGATGTGAAGAGCCCAGTAATTTCATAACCCAATTGTTCCTGCCAGTTTAGCATCCTTCCCTGGGTTTCTGATCAGCTGTGCTGACTTTACCTTACAAAAATATCACAGATAAGGTTTACAGGCAGTGTGAGGGTTTAAATGGGAAAGCTAAAATGAGATTTATAGTCTCCTGCACTGAACCAGCAGAATGCAAATAAATATTCACTGACTGTTACATAGATTTATTGAAACAAAAGCATTTTGTAATCTCTCTATCCATCTCTTCTGCAAAGTTATTAAAATATATAGCTACATTTTGCTGCCAGCCAGACCCTGATGCCCTTAGCAAGAAAATCCTTTGCTTGATGTACCTAGCAATGCACAGACTGTTTAATATGTATGGAACTGGTGTGTTCCTTGTTTAGCAGGTTTCAATTTACATTTTCAAATCAAGAACCAATTTTTGTGCCACCACCCTGGGCAGGAGCTGGAGAAGTCTGTACTGAGATTTCTTCTGCTGAGGTGGGCAGCTCCTCCTGCCCTTGCCTATAAAAACTCCTAGAAGAGGCCAGTGCAGACTCACATCCAAACATCCCCAAAACCCTGTTTTGGGACCAGGCTCAGTTGCTTTTTTCAGGATGGAAATGTGAAGTAGGAAGGGAAATCCCAGATTATAAACACCTACCTGTGACAGATTCAATCTCCTGCAAGTTTTACAGAAATCCCTTTGAAATCTCTGTGATCACAGCTGTAAAGTCCATCAAAATGCCAAAAAACATGTAGAAATGGTCAAGCAACCAGTGATGCATATTTAATTAATAAAGCCATTCATTAACTAACAGCTAATATCTGACTGGAACACAGAATGTGCACCTGTCTCTAACAAACTGCATTGCCCCCTTAGAAATTCCAACAGAGCTTTGGATACATGGTTTCATACTTACCTTGTGCATCATTTATTATAAATAAAGAAATTTTTTTGTTTATGTTTATGTGTTTAATTTTTTTGTTTAGCTAATATAAGAATACTGAAGAATAACTGAGCTTTTCTTCTCAAGGCCCAATAATAATGAGGAGAGACACCCATGACTATTTAGGAATATCCTGTCAGGACAGCACTTATTAAAATAACATTTTATTGTGCTGTTTCTCTCCATTAGACTTTTAGAATTAAAATTAAACTGATTTTTTCCCCATTTTTTTTTTAGGCACTTTTCTTCCAAGGCAGAGCTACATATCTCCAAGTAGACAAAAAGCCAGGTGAAAATAGAAACTTTTTCACCAATTTCCTCTCTGTTCTTTCAGTATTACTTCCTAAATCTCAGAGGTTACTGGCTCATAATGTAAATGCACAGAGGATTTCATGCTGTCTCCACCTTGCATTCATTTTCTGCCCCTTCCTCCTCAAAATGGGGAAAAAAGCTCCAAAAATGAGATCATCACAACACTGCTGCCTCCACACAACTGACCATCATCGTGGTTACAGTGACCATTTAAAGAATAAACACTGTGTTTCTAACAAGGTGTAAAGGGAGATGCAGTTTTTAAATAAATACCAGCACAAGGAGATTAAAAAAAAAAAGTTTTAGGCCTGTGTTCAGTTCATATCTGCAGATCATAAATAAGAAATATTTGTAGTTTTGGAGCTATTTTGGGCTGCACAAAGTGCTGAGTGCTCCAGCAACATGCAGCAAATTGCACAGGACTGCAGAGCCCCCAGCAGTTGTTTGAGGTTCACCAGGATTTGCAGGATTCAGGGTGCAGAATTAATAGGGAAAAAAAAATTATCTTTTCCCACTGTGCTGAAAGACATATGAATAAACCTGAGAGACCAGAAGAGTGAAAGGCTTTTTGTATTTCTATTTGACAAAAAATCATACATATGCTAATAAACATACACACATATACACAAACTAGCTTTTAAAATGAAAATAAATGTATTTACCAGGAAGGTGGATGGCTAAGACAGAAAAATACCCTTCAGTGATACAATTTTTAATTATAATTTCAATGAATATATTTATATTCAGAGTCAGTGTTTTTGTCCTCTTCATCTCAATGAAATGAAAAGGTAACTGAAAGATTCCAATTAATGCCTTCAGGCTTTGAGGGCAGAAGTATTCAAGGCATTTGTAAAGTAAATCTGAGGTAAATAGAAATCAGGCTGAAATCAGCAGTGGTGATGTGAGTTATTCTGCTGAAGGGAGGGGTCCCATGATGAGTGCCCCAGGAAATGGTGTGTCAGGAGTCTGATTGCAATGTGAGGTGATCAGAGATGGCCAATGCACCATAAAAATGCAGGTATATCCCTTACTGAGACTCCACTCATTGAGGGAACACAGGGCTGATCAGGACTGATAAAAAGTCCCAATTCGTAGGTCTTTAAAGGGAAGTGACCATGAACACATAAAAAATACATTTATAAATGGAAATAGTTCTCTGAGCTCTATAAAAGAAAGTAATGGGCTTGATTTTATATTGGAATTGTGAAGAGAAAATTTCTTGGACTTAGATGTGATGTGGATTAAGCCCAGTAGGCAAACAAGCAGCACACAGCTTAGGCAGGGAGGAAGGAATCTAGGCAGATAGAGAGAAAGAGAGAGAGAGAGAAACCAACTGGGAATCCACACTGGACAACTCACATCCAAGTTAAAGCATCACTGTTTTCTCTCTGTGCACTCAGAGATGCACCATGATCTCCAAAAGGCTCCAAAGATGTGCCAGTATCTTCTCACTGAACCATGGCCTGCAGACACAGCAACTACATTTGCAAATTTTAGCGATTATATTTTAATGCAGACACTGCATTTAAGTGCCTGAAGCCTGAAAAGTGGCCTGGAAGCTCCTTTAGTCAAGCAATGGAGTAATATCTGACCTCTTCTCCACCTCTCTGGCACTGCTCACCCATTCTGCCTGCAGTGGTTAATCATAATGTGGGTTTAGGGTTGGTTTTTCTTTCTGTCAGAGAGAAAAATCAGCAGTAGCTCCATACCTTTCATGATTTTTTCATCATTATTTGGAATAAATAATGTAAGAAAAGGTTGATATGATTGGACATTGTCACGTCACCAACATTTCTAACACTTTCAGCAACATCTAAGATGGTATTTCAGTGTTGGATTTTTGACATTTGTGCTTCATTAAAAGCACATCTCTTCTGTGAACAGAATATATTAGATACTGTGCAGAAGTGTGAGATTATCCCACTATCCCACAACTGAAGAGGTTTCAGTTCAGGTGTGTGTGTTCATATGTCACATCCACTGCAGGACTCCAAAACTTCCCAATCCTGGCTGACCCTAGTGAGACCTGTTTGGGAATTCCTTTGGGAATTCACCAGCTAACATGAACCTGGGTTAAGGTAGGATGTGACATGTGAGTGCAAGTAAGAGGTGGGAACAAGAAAAGCCTGGCAGATCACTGCTGTCCACATTTGCATTAGTTATGTGTATTTTCACATACCCTCTTAAAGTCACAGCCCTATTTAAACCCTTCTGTGTTACTGTCTCAACCTCATTCAACAATTTCAATGATTCCTCACTCCATTTTCACTTACTTGTCCACCTTTTTGCCTTTGTCCCTGTGTGTAGCTCCGTGTTCAAGCTGATTCTGCTCTGGAAGCAAAATGTGCATGTGAGTAGTGCCTGGTTCAAGACCACACAGCATGAACAGCATTAATATGCATCAATTCTACAGTAAAAAGAAGGAACTGATTCCTGAAATACCTGTAAGGAGCCCAAAACACCTGGAATGAGCCTAAAACACATGAGCCATGCTGACTTGAGTGCTGCTCTGAGTTACAGATGTAAGAACTTTGCTGCAGAAATGCTGTCTACAGGTAAATCTGGTTCATCCATGGGCTTTACACAAAAACCAAGCTGTGAAATCCCTTGCTGGGCTCTCCAGCTGGGCATCCCACCCTGCTGTTGGACCACTCATGAGCTGAAGGCCAAGAGAAGTCAATGTGCAGGAAGACAACCATGATACCACCCAAAGAAAATCAGCAAAAACATGCTGCCTCTCCACACTGCTAGAAATACATTCCTCTAGATGAATCTGTTTTGCTACAGTTTATACCCATGAAGAATTCATTAAACAGAAGCCTCTTTGTTAATTAAAAGCCACTCTCTCTATCATCTCTTCACACTAAAAAAACGTGTTTAGTCCTTTCCTATCAGCTTTTTTCCCCAGCACAGATTTTCCACTGATCTCCTACAGACTCGAATTGCTCCTCCTTTCTCCAGGTGTGTCCTGCACAAAGATGAGCTCAGCTGTGAGTTGCTGCTGAGTAAAAAGGGAAGGTACCTGCAGCAGCACATGATCATTGCCTTGCTTTCCACTGGTGATCAGCCACAATCCCAAGGCTGACTTTGGAAGAACTGCTGATTGTTCCCTGATTTCTGTCTGTGAAGCTAATTACTCCCACCTGCATGCAGAATATTACACCTGTCCCCATGAAATTAATTGAATTTCATTTTTATCTATTTGCATCTCTAAGAGTCTGAATTACAAGCCTGTCTTCCAAAAGATATTTCCTGTGTCTGGCTCATTAGATTTAACAAAAACACTGACAGAGGCTGACTTGGAAGAGAAAATCCTTCAAGTGTCTCTTCCCATCAGTATCTGTACCATGGCTGTAGTTACTCCTCTTTTTTTGGGTTTTATTTTGTACCTGTTAGTTTGATCTAGACCTTGGCTGCTTATGATTGTTCCATCTGAGACCACATCAAAAGCCTTCCTAAAGCCAAATTCATGACACCCACTGCTCCTCTCCATCCACAAAGTCTGCTGGCTTGTCACAGAGGGAGTTTGGATGGTTTTGACATGATTTGTTCATGACAAATCTATTCTGGCTGCTACTCATCTTCTACTCATCACTCAGATAATAATCTGTGTTGCTTCAGTACCGATTTTGTCTGCATGAAAACTCTGACTTTTCATGCAAATTCTCTCCATTAATACAGTTTCCTTCATAACAGGTTATTTAAGGTAAAACATATGAAAATGCTTTATAAATACTTAAATAACTCTACTTTGTGGGAGTTTTTAGGAATTGGGGGGGAGGGTCTATTTTTTTTTTTCTCTATGTCAATATAATGAGAAGGATATGCTGGGTTTTCTTTTTGCAGTACACAAAGTAGAATTGTGAGTTAATTGTAAAACCCAACCAGTTGTAACCATGGATCTCTCAGAGCTGCTCCTTTAATAAATACACATTGCTGGAAAGTCTGTGAAGCTTTTGCAAACATAAAAAAAATTATCATATTTTCTGAAGAAAATAAGGGAAGATATAGGAAACACGAGGTACAGAATCAATATTTAGGCAGCATAAGGGAAGGTTTTCTTGCCAATTTATCTCAGCCTTGCTGCAGCAGGGTGAGAGGAGAGCTCAGTCTCTGCAGGTGGCTCAGACCTCAGTTCCTCTGTCCAGACTGTCCAAAGATGCCAGTCAGCACCAGCTGCACTCAGATACCTGTCCATGGGGCTGGATGGGGACCAGCACCACCTGGGACAGGTCACTGGGCACCCATCTGTCGGTCCTTAGGCGTGACAAGTGCTGGACCTCACCCAGCCCCGGTGAGACAAACACTCCTTTTCCTCTAACCAAGCCACCACCTTTTTTTCCCCACCCATGGGAATATTTTAAAGCAGGTTTTACACCCCCTTTTTCACACTGCTGTCCTCAGCCTGCTGTCAGGAGCTGAAGTGTGGTGACATTCAGCATCTCTGGAGTCCAGATCTGGCAGCGGAGCAGGACAGGGAGGTAAACGCGTCTGGAATGTGCGGGGTGCAATCCAAGCCCACTGCTGCTGTGGCAAGGGAGGGCAGGCTGTGACAGCTCTGCACGTGGGTCCTACATCAACCCCACACACCCTCCATTAAGGCTTGGGGAGTCCTGCTCTGGGGAGTTCAAATCATGGCAATTTATTACCAGAGCAGTGATAGGATTTCTCTACAGCACCGTGAGGAATCTGTCCTTTGTCACACCAACAGGTTCATTTTCCCTCTTGAGTCTGTGAGCCACCAGGAAAGTCCAAAAGAAGTTTGGGCCTTAGAAACTATAAGAATGCCATGATATTTCCTCCTCTCCTCACAAATAGCATAAAAATTGCTACATGTAGGCCTTTATGACTGCAATTTGATAAAGTACAGTGCACAGTCTAATCAAAAGGTGACAATGATAGATCAGGAAGGGAATGAGAAAATATTTTAATGAAAATAATACCAATCATGCTTTTTTTATACATCTCTTAAAGGCTTTCTCTTTTTCTATTTAAATGTATATGTATATTTACAAAATATTTATATTCCTTACTGTTAGTACAAAGAATAAAGTAATGCAAATGCTAGTGAATATTAATGAAAGGTGTACAGAAAAGTTCTGAATAAATATTAACCTGCTTCTTATGAGGGAATAGAAAAATGTAGAAGCACTGGCACATTTTAAAGTGTTGACATCTTATCTTCTTATGAAATTTCTGAGACTGGATGCCTGTGATAGATGGGGGGGACTCACTCAGGAGGTCCTTTTCCAACTTAAATGATTCTGTGAAACAAAACCAGGATGTTTGCTGGAAAATAAATAACCAAACATGCCATTGTTTTAGGGCTCTCAGTGTTCTGTGTGACATCAACCTGAACTTGTTTAGTGACACTGGTTGTACAGTTCCTTGGGGTGTCCCACCTCCATCACAATAAAATCTAGGAAAATCAAGTCCATTTAGTAAAATCTGAAAGCACTTAATTTTGTTTAATAAAGTTAAATATCTTGGTTAAATATCTTAGTTAAACTAACCAAGTGAAGCTAACTTTGTCATAAGAGGTAAAGCCTTTCTGGTTCCATGCAGGGAGGTTTTTATCCTGCTGTTTCTCTGTTGTATTCTGGGGCTGTAGATGTGCCCAATATGCCACGTTTCAAATAAAAACCTCCATGTTAGCAAACGTGGGTGTGGCCTTCAGAGAAAGGAAAGATACTGGAATTACAAGGCAGATCCAGACCATTTCTAAATGCCTTTAGGAACCACTCCCAGTAAATATCTGATCTCACTGATGGCTGCAACTGCCCAGAAAACTGCAGATGTAAAAAGACACTCATGGAGGCACAGCTGGGGAGGCAACCTCTCCAGGCTTTTTTGGGTTTCCCAGTTCCAACCAAGTTGCACTGCACATCCTCCTCTCACAGCATCCATCCCCTTGTCGTTTTCCATTTCATTGACTCTCTATCTATTTTCAGACCTCATCAGAAAAAGACTCTCACACACAAACACACACAAACAGCCCCTCACAGCAAAAATTCCTTCAAATACAAGCTTTGTATCTCTTAACAGGGGAAAGTGTTTATGTGAGATACTCATTCTTGCAAACAATAAATACTGTGGTGACACTTCCCCGAGGCCAGGAACTTGTAGATATACTTATTTATCAAAATTCATTGTTTTGTTTAATTAGCATTTTGAAGAGAGAAAAATCCCTGCTCAAGATCATGTCTTTGCGTACTCAGAACAAAAATTGTTTTCTCTTTGGCAGCACTTAAGTGCTAAACAGCTCTCCAAACTCAAATTATTTGTAAGAAAAAACAACCAACACGACACATTTGATTTTATTTCAAGAAAAGCATTCTCACTGTAGACATTATAATTATTTACAAAGCTGTATTTTCTGGTTAGCTGAGAGCTGAGTGCAGCAGCAGAATCGAGGCAGATTCAGTGGTAGCAGCCACCTCTCAGGAGGAGTTCAAAGGGGGTGAGAGGGTTTCTTTCTTCAGAATCAGGGCTTTATTGTCCTCTTTACCATGGTGAAAAACACTGGCAGGTGACAAGGATATAATCTCAACCTTCTGCCCAGGTCAGTCTTCTGACATCAAAGGATGTCTTCGATTCCACCAGAAAATCTCCTTGGAATTAAGGCTGGAGGCTGCAGCACTGCAAGGGAACCTGCTGGAAGGAACAAATCCCTGCCTGTGGGAGGAACAGAAGCTGCTTTATGGAAGCAGTTAAGGTCAAGGCTATACAAATTAAATAAGCAATGTAATTTGTTAAACACCCAGCCTTCCTTGCTCCATCTGTCCCTGGCTGCAGTCAGCAGACTGATGGATGGGGGGCCTCACCCTGTGCCTGCAGCCTGGCAAGGAGCTTTAGGTCACCTCATGTCATTAACTGCAGACCTTTGGCAACAAAGGTGAAACTGCAAAAAACGTGCCACAAATGCCCTTTTCAGATGGTGTTACTGCTTTAATTCCACAGGTACACTTTAACTAGACGGACATTTAATTATATCTTTTACAGTTACAGGTTCAGAACCATACAAACTACAATAGTTTGTAGTTCCAAATCAGTGCTAACAGGTTTCTGAGTCAGTGTTCTTTGAATGAAAGGCAGTTTTTTCCACTGAATTAATAGGTGCTGGACTATATCCTAAATCTGCAGTGACTGTGGTCATAAAAACTCTGTCAATGTTGAAGATCTCTGGGGAAAATTCCGAAGTCTGAAGTGGTAAATTAATCTGCAGAATTACCTGAACTGCAAAGTCTGCTGGAGAGGTGGCCAAGATTATTTAAACAAATTTTCTTTCTAAAACTGTAGTTCTGACTAACTCACAGTTATCTTCAAATTTTAAACTTAATTTGCTAAACAGTTTCAGAAAAAAAAAAAATTAATTAAGTTCAGCAACCTGGGAAGGCAAATGTTTCCTACACAGTCAGAGGACAGCTAAAGCACAGTGCAGGAAAACTGTGTTTAAATCCTTTTCCAGTTTTTTTATGCACATTTTCCAAAAGCAGATCACAGTTTATTCCAACTCATCCCAGTAAGCTCCCATAATATCCATCCTGTATTAATGCATATCTATTAACTGGGACCAGCCTCTGCAGCCTGCTCACAATCAGCCCTTTCTTGGTGACCAAGAAGGAAAACAGAAAATGGGGACATATTTTGATTTTCTTTGTTTTTCAGGGTATTTTCTGCTGCCACAAAGTCTGGTAGTACAGAAAAAATTCCAGATGGTTGCTGGATTGCTGCTTGGCTTAGTCAGAAGACAAATATATAATATATAGAACCATAAAAGAGACAATTTCTCAGTCTAGACTTCTCTAACAGGAAAGTGGTACCATTTTATGCCTTTCTGACCTTGCTGTTATACAGATATTTCCATCACTTATTGACAGGGAATACAACTGGAGCTTTAACCTGATCAGGAATGACCATTTTCAATCATCTTCAGATGTTGACCCACCAACTGTCTCAAAGTCCAGATTTAATAAATACACACGAGTGTGTGTGTGTGAATGCACAGGAATTCACTCAGATTGACCTGATTGCAATAAAACTTTAATATTGTTCTGTACTTACTGGATCTTAGACTTCTCACTCTGCAGCCTAGAGCTGAAATTCCTATGACTGCACAAGACAGTTTAGATTTTTTATCCTTTTTGATACTGTCCATTAGTATAATTTTCAAATTCCCTGTGTATTCAGGGATATAAAAAATATGAAAAGATCATAGCACTTTTGTTCCTGTGCTAATTTTTAGGTGGCTTTGACAAAGCCTTGAAAGAACCTTCTGCAAATGTATAAAGTTTTTTTCAGACTTTGGTGATTACAACTATTCCTAGTTTAGGGATATCCACTTCACCTTAAAAGTCATGGCATGCTCTGGCTGAAATACAGACATAATTTACTGTCTCCCAGACAGATCACTAGCAGCAGAAAAGGGGCTTTGACTACTGTGTCTGAAACCATCAGTCTTCATTCTTTTGCCTTAAAAGCCTCAAGTCTGTCACCCAATTCCTCCTCATCCTCTCCATCAGCCAGGAAGGGAGGGAGGTGGTGCCTCAGCCAGGGTAGGGGTGGTGGTGCAATCAGCAGGGCTGATTAAAACTGGGGCTGGGGAGAAGGGACGTAGCAGTTTCAGGACAGGAGTTCATTTGCAGCCTTCAATACTCTGTGAACATTGGCAGTGTTCTCCACTAGGAAATTTCTTTGCAAGCATCAGCTCATCTAACTCCTAAAACAGCCAAGACAAGGCCATAGGGAAATAATGCTGGTAATTCAAATATATCCCGAATAAAATCAGCAACAAGGCCTACGAGCAGAAACTCTGGGTATAAATCCTCTGTCCTTATTTTCCTTATTGCCCCTTTTCTAATTTTGCTTCCTTGCCACATAATATTCATCTGATGGGAGAAAAAGAAGACATTACAGAGCTGCCCATGGTCTTGAATAAAGTAATTCAGAAAGACAAGTGACTGATTACAACCACGCAGTGCCCTCAACCTTTACTGGGATGAAGACCTGAGGGAAATTCTGCCCCTCTCCACTTTGCACTGAACTCGTTGGCTGTGTTAAAACTCCCTCATTTCCTTGTGACACAAGTGTGAGAAGCTGAGGGCAATGCAGAATAGGTGATGGCATTTATTTAAAAAGTTGTGAGGAGTAGGCAAACTGCTTGCTGGTGTTCAAATTACCAGCAGTTTAACACATCTTTCTAGCAAATCATCCAGAAGTCTGAAATAATTCACTCACAGCAAAAAACACCCGTTTTCCAAATTTTCCTGTCAGCAAATGACTGTGGTTAAAGATGGGGGGTTTTTTGGGGTTTTGGGTTTTTTGGGGTTTTTTGTTTTGGGTTTTTTGGTGGGTTGTTTTGTTTTGGTTTGGGTTTTTTTTTTTTCCCTTGGTTTTGTTGCTGCAGTGAATAAAAGTACTCACATACTGAAGTATTGTTTTTGAGGGTGTTTTATTTCCAGGGATTCATTAAAAACTCCTTGTTAAAACATTTCATGTGCTTGGTGTGCTGCAGCAGCTAAACACAGGACACAGTCATCTTCAAAGCCACGCACCCTGGGAAATAACTTCAGTTTTACAAAAGCCAGGGCTAAGGAACAAAGGAGGTTCATTGAAGGGTGAAAGTGAAAAGTCAACTCTCATAATTAATTAATTTCTGCAATCTGCTCATTATACCCACTCACATGCACCGAGGCAATTGCAGGAGATTTTAATGGGGAAGGGAGAGACATTTGCCACCTCTTTGTTAGCAAAGCTGAACGTGCAGCTGATCCAAGCTGAATAATGGAGGAGCTGTGCTGCAGCACACACTCCTGGGCTGGGCTGGGACATGAGTCCCTTCTGGGAGTGGACAAACACAAAAGAGGCTTCTGGCACTTGGCTGGGGCTTTGTTTTAATTGTGGCTTTCAGAAAAGTCTTCAGCAATGCTGTAGGAAGGCACACATAATAAATTCTTCTCATTAGGTTGTTTCTCCCTAATTTTAAGATTCTCTGGGTGAGATTTGCATCCTATTTTTTTCTAGCAGAGAGCTAAAGTCCATCTCCAGCAGAAAAAAATGGTATAAAATCAAAACTGAGGTAGACATAGATTTCTTCCCTGATTTCATATATCCAGCACTGGAGATGGTAACAAACCTGACATGTTTATCTATTCATGAGACAAAGTCTCATTTCCATGAACTATACTAAATTATTTTTCAGAGGGAGAGGCACATTCTGACTGTACACTGTTGCCATAACACTACTTGTAGTCAGTCATAGATTAAGAACCCCATGTTTCACACAGAGCACAAATGCAAAACAAGAAGTTGATCCCTGCATCCAAGAGTTCACAGCCCCATTAAATACAGCTCTGAGCCAGATACATTTTACTTTGCTTATGTCACAGGAGAGGTCAGCTGCCTCTTCTTCTTTCCTGTCCTGAAGGAAAAGATCATCTATTAAAGAGCAATATCGACACCAATCTAAATAATTCAAAAACTTTATCTTTCATAAAGAAGCCAGAATATTTTAATTGTTTTTTTCCCCAGGAAGAGCAATTAGTTAAAATAATACTGATAAAACCCATTTGTCAGAAGGTATCTTATCATTTTCATATCACCCTATGGTGTAGTCACAGCCCACACTGTGGATGGAAACCATTTACCCACACAAATGAGGGTGCATTTAACTCTCAGGCATTTAACTGCATGAGCAGCTTGTTTAAACACTGGCTGTAGTCAAAGGACAGCAGCACACGTTTGCAGAAGGCAGCTCAACCTAACTGATATGAAAGCCTAAAATAGTTGAAATGAGGATTTAAATGATTGTCTTTGAGCAGACATCTTATTTTTAGATATCACAGAATCAAATCATAGAGTCAAAGACTGGCTTTGGAAGGGGCCTTAAAGATAATCCAATTCCAAACCCCTGCCATGGACAGGGACACCTCCCAAATATTAATTTCATTAAATGAGATTAGTTCAAGTCTAAATGCCAGCTTTGAGAGATTGGTGCACTCTCCCACCAGGCAAGGCCAGTTCTCTTCCTGCTGACCTGAGCTGTTCCCAGGTTATCAGCTCAGCCTAAATACTGCAATACTAAAAACAGGCAGCAAAAACCTGGAGGACAACATTTATTGATGCAGTTCTTAGAAAGTAGGAAGCTCCTCATATTTTCTGTGCTTTTCAAGCTTTAGTATTCATGGGTTTCATTTTTCCTAGAAGGTTTGAAATCTAGAAATCATCTGGCTGTCTATTTATAGGAGCAGTTACAGGCAGGAAAGGCAGCAAAGCCTGTGTGTTACCATGACTCTGGAGTCCAGGGTTTTAAGGTAAAATACTTGGATATCTACTGGTTTTGGGCAAGGATGGCACAGCATTGTGTAGTGAGAGGGATGGGGAGGATGACCTCAGATGCTTTTGTTTTCTGTGTAAAACCAAAAGCAATCAGTGACCGCCCATAGACCCAGAGCACGTGTCAAGCTCTTCCTTCCAGCTGTGTTGCCATTTCAGAATCATTCAAAAGGTCCTGATCCTGCCAACAAACTCCCTTTCTGCAGACATCTGCATTCATGCAAAATTTCTGCCAAACTCAGAGGCCCTCAGCAGACACACAAAGGGTTCTGACCTTGCACACTGAACAGAACTAAAGGTTAGGGGGGCGAGGAACACTGGCAGCCTGTGCTACCAATCACTTGTAAAAGACAGTTTTTACATGTCCTAATGTGAAAAACAATTTCTTTTTGATGGCATTTGCACTGAGAACATCCTCCAGCAAGCACTGATGTGAAGCCATCTGCAGTACAAGCTGCAGATTTTGTGTAAGCCATGGGCATATTGAGAGTGGTACCTGAAACAGGAGGCTAAAGAGCCATTCTACAGGATCAGAAGATGAAATCTTTACTCTTTGAAAACAAAACTAAACTAACAAACAAGCAAAAACTCCCCAAAAACAAACCCATTACAACTATTATGACCACATCAGCAGAAGGGGGAGTATTAGGTAACTCCTAATACTCCCCTAAGCCTTTGCTGTATCTTCTCTGAACCTTGGACTGTATTTCTCCCTTCTTTTCAGCCTCAGGTTTGATCCTGCTTACCTTCTCCTCACAGTTTCCTTGGAAAGCCACTGCATAGGTCAAGCAGAGCTTTTGCATTCATGTTGATGTGTCCTTCAAACATAAAAAAAAAAGTCAGAGTTTTATTGCATTTGACTCACTCCCTTTCTTTTTTTCCCTCCAAGGATTAAGTGTCAAAGCTGTTTTTAGGAATAAGGATTTAGGTCTTGATCTAAAGGAAAGGTGATCATAGACTTCAACAGATGCTGGATTAAGTCATCATCTTGTTACCCATTCCTTTTTGCTGCCTGACAGCTGAAGCTGATGTGAATTATTCTGGTGAGGCAAAGTTGGTAGGAAAGAGCAGATCAGCCTCTCTTTTAGCTCTGAAATGTGAATTTGTGCTCTAATGGAACAGGGAAAGCACAGAGGTGGTGGAATTGAGATTTTCTTTGCTACCAAGATTGATGCTACAGATATTCACCTAAAGGTAAGTAAGACCTTGTGTGTGTGCTTGCTTTCACTTTTCCACTGAACCATGAGAAACAAATGGGGAGAAAGTGATGGGAAAAGCCTAAGGACCAGCAGAGAAGGGAATGTATCTGTCATGGGGAGAGCTCTGCTCTGGTTTTGCAGGCACTGAGGCAGGTAGGGGAGGTGACAGTCCCCTCTGCTCTCCTCGCAGGTAGCTCAGCCCTGACGTGATGGATGGCCAGGCCACTCAGCAAGGTCAAGAGGGATTTCCACAGCACAGGTGGGCAAAGTCCTGTGAGACTGTTTCATTGCAAAATAAAATAAAAGAAAAGAAAAAAGTCACGCAGGGAGAAAAGAATGATTTATCCAGGTGAGAAATATTTCTGCAGTGATTCCTTCCACCTGACCTGAGCTTTGCTGCCAGCCTTTCCAAGCACTGGAAAAGGGAAGGCTGTGCCCAAAGCATTCCCTCTCTGAGGGCTGGGTCCTAAGGCACCTTTGTGCTTGGCAATATATTACAGTTTTCTGGGAGCTCACTGAAGCCTAAGGGACATCAGCACCAAGACATTACACGTGTGTCTGACCTTTTCTGCTCACTCTCTCTTCCTCAGGCAAATTGCAGGCTTTAAGGTTTGAAGGCTTTTGTCCTCCTGGCACTTGGCTTGTTACGTTGCCTGAGCAGACAGATAATGGCCTGTCTGTGTGGCAGAGGAGGGAAAGATGGAGAAGAAAGAGAAATGTCATTTGGAATATTCCTGCTGAATCTCTGGATTTTAAGAAACACTCCCTGGGCCTCAAGCTGAGCTCTCCACTTTCAGGTAATTCACATACCACTGTTAAACAGGATGTGGGGAAGCCAGATCTGGCTCCATAACCCTTTCTTCCTTCTATCCTATACCCTATATTTATCCTATTAATCCTATTTATCCTATATTTATCCTATTTCTATATTCTTTTTATCCTATATTTCTGTGTTTAAGGAAGTTTTCCCTCCAGTCATCAAATCCATACAAATCAGTGCATGTACAAAAAGAGAGAATAAAGGACTGGTGTGAATTTACAGCCAAAAATCTCTCCACACCCTTTTAGAAGGAAGGCATAGATAAGATCCCACACATCACTTTAAAAACGGTTCAGGAAAATCAAGATGATCACAGTCATGTAGACAACCACTCCAAGAGGCAGAACATGCAGAATAATTTTGGGCTTAACTTCTTTTCCATAGTTTCAACAAAAGAAGAGCACACATGGCTAATTATACACACAATTTCAATTATTCCTAGCCTCCTTTCATTCCCTCCCATGAAGTGTGAAACTGTATTTTTTTGGCTCTCCAGTGCTCTACAACAGGAACACACGGGTGACAGTGAGGTAAAGTTCTAGGTCACTCATCTCCACGACTGAAAGGAGGCTGAAAGGGCAGAAAGGACAAATCCACAGTGTGAATAATTCATGTACATGGATAAATATGTATACCACATGTTAATTTTAAATAGGGAGCTATCCTACAAGAGTCACAAAGCATAAGATCCTGCAGTGTGTTTTTATCACACCAAGCTTATATTTAAATAACTAAATGACCACCTGACCTTCAAAAATACTCAGGACTCAGCAACTGTTAATAGCATTCACTTCTTTTGGCTTGCTGTGGAATCTCTCAGCATCAATTTATTTTTTTTTTGAACTAACACACAAATGAGTAAATTAAAAATGAAGCGTGTTACTATAGTACTACTATGATCTGCTTCTATTTTCTGAACTCTTTTTCTCCCACTTGCTTCCCTCAGAGTAGGTCTCAATTTCTAACATATGTTCCTGAAAGTTATTCTTGAAAAACGCTTTCAGGGTTGGAGACTGGGGTCATTCTGTGTCTGTGGAAATATAAAACCAATATACTCTGTCCCACTTAAAAAAGGGGGAAAATCATAAAAAAGAGCCCCACATTACCAGAGATTAAATAGAATTTTGTAGGTTATGGTTCCAGCTGGTCTCTGCAGTCTGTTTTTTAGTTTCAGATGTTTGCCTCAGGCCTGTGGCAGTCACATCTCATTATGTACTCACACTAGTGACCATCAGGGGCAGAGACCACCCAAGAAATTCCGGTTGTTGGCTAATTATTGCCACAAGGAACCCCCCAGTTCACATACCCTCTCCCACTTGTGCATTGGTTTAGCTTTCTGTAACTGCACCAAAAAAAGACCTTGAGAAGGATGAGGAAGGGCTTGTTTATGTTGCACACAAAGAAAACATTTTCAAAGTGTGGGGCCAGATCCAAGGGGATGAGTGTGGCCCCTTGTGGGTGGCTGTGGTTGTCAGAGGTATTGAAATACCCTGAAATTCTGTCTAAGGGAGAGACAGAGTGTCGGAGTTCTCTCTTCTGAGATTAACCCCAGCAGTGTAAATCTCTCTCCTCACCTGCCCATGCTTGAAAGAAGGAATCAGAGAACGTCTGGGTTGTGGACTGCAGATGTTTATTTTACAAATCTTGTCTCTAAGTTCTTTCTGTCCAGCATGAAGTTCACAAGCAGCTGGAAAAATGGTTTCTCCTCCTGCCCAGGACAGTGTTTGGGCTTTTATATTCTATATTACGTTAACATTGTTTTTCTCTAAACACCAATAACTAAAACCCATGTCATGCAGTGAAATTTTACCTTTACCAATCCTAAAAACCCACAGCCCTTTGCAAAGAGGAAGAGGAAGAGGAAGACAGAAACATGTGCTCTTATCACACTGATCTGCCTCCAGCTTTGCCCCATTTATGTCTATATAGCAAAATCTAAAAACCCTTCTACTCACCCAGTGACATAACAAAAAATCACACAAATCAAACCCTTGTGACCTCCAAATCCTCAGACAACCCTGGCAGTGCTTTTTCCATGGGCTGAGACCAAAAGTCACCACTGTTTCAGGCACAGGCCAGGGAGGATTCACCCCCCCGTCCAGGCTCCTGCCCATCAGGAGAACCAGAGAGATACTCTGGTCTGCCACAACAGAGGAGGGTTTTACACCTCCTCTCCCCTCAACTTGCTTTGTTCTGTTGTTTCTTCCCTGCAGCAGCCATGAGGGGCCAAATGTTCAGACAGGGAACAAGGTTGTTCTGAGCTCCCATGTCCTGCTGAGCAAAGCCAAGCAAGTCACAATTAACTGATAAAAGCCTGATTATAAATTAAGTGCTGTCACAGCTGCCCTGCAGGGGCAGCATCCAGAACAACTGGCGTTAGAAAACTCCTCCAGGATCCTTGGAAGATGGTGATGATGCTTGTGCCAAATGCTGGTGGGAATAGTAAAAGGCAGGAGCCTGAACCACTGAGTTTGGTGATGTGCTTGACAACACACAAAGGCAAAGTTCAGGGAGGTCAGGACTGGAGTTTTGGCCCAGCTCTCCTCTGTGTCAAACAGCACAATTGCAAAATGTGTTTCCTAGATTTTATTAATTTTTTTCTCCCTTCTTTCCTGGTTTTGGTTGGTGTAGAATTAATTTCCTTCCCAGCAGCTGGTGTGGGGCTGTGTTTTGGGTTCGTGCTGAACACAGGGCTGATGACACAGGGATGTTTCTGTTATTGCTGAGCAGCACCACACAGAACCAAGGCCTTTTCTGCTTTTCCTGCAGCCAGGCTGGGGAGGGCAGGGCGATTCTTGGGGGGAGACACAGCCAACTAAAGGGATTTTGCACACCATGGGACCATGTGAATCAGGGGGAAGAAGGAGGACAGAGGAGACATTTGGAGCCATGGCATTTGTCTTCTCAAGTCAAGTCAGGATGGGGCCCTGCTCTCCTGGAGGCGAACAAACACCTGCCTGTCCATAGGGAGCAGTGAATTAATTCCTTGGGGATTTCTTTTGCCTGCNTACAGAGATGTTTGTTATTGCTGAGCAGCACCACACAGAACCAAGGCCTTTTCTGCTTTTCCTGAAGCCAGGCTGGGGATTTCTGGGAGGTTGGGGGGAGACACAGCCAACTAAAGGGATATTGCACACCATGGGACCATGTGAATCAGGAGGAAGAAGGAGGAAATGGGGGAAGTTTGGAGCCATAGCATTTGTCTTCTCAAGTCACTCTTATGCAGGATGGGGCCCTGCTCTCCTGGAGGCGAACAAACACCTGCCTGTCCATAGGGAGCAGTGAATTAATTCCTTGGGGATTTCTTTTGCCTGCATGGATGGCTTTTGCTGTCCCCATTGAGCTCTATATATCAACCCACAGTTTTTCTACCTTTTACCCTTCTGGTTCTCTCCCCAGCCCCGCTGGTGCAGGAGTGAGGGAGGGGTTGTGAGGGGCCTTGGCTGCTGGCTGGGGTCAAACCACAACATCCTCTCACCCTTCTCTCTCTGCCCTTCCATGTCACCAGTTCACCTTCTCCACTTAAGCTCTACAAACATCCTCGTGTTCAGACTCATCTAATTCTATNGAACAAACACCTGCCTGTCCATAGGGAGCAGTGAATTAATTCCTTGGGGATTTCTTTTGCCTGCATGGATGGCTTTTGCTGTCCCCATTGAGCTCTATATATCAACCCACAGTTTTTCTACCTTTTACCCTTCTGGTTCTCTCCCCAGCCCCGCTGGTGCAGGAGTGAGGGAGGGGTTGTGAGGGGCCTTGGCTGCTGGCTGGGGTCAAACCACNCCTGGGGTCAAACCACAACATCCTCTCACCTTTCTCTCTCTGCCCTTCCATGTCACCAGTTCACCTTCTCCACTTAAGCTCTACAAACATCCTCGTGTTCAGACTCATCTAATTCTATTTAACCCACGGCTCATGAGACTCAAAAATTTATCAAATGGGGTGTAAGCAATGATGAGGAAAATGCTGTTGTTCCACATGGCTGGATTTGTACATTGTTTCTGAGGCTCAGTCTGTTGGCTCAATGGAAGAACGAAAAAATTTTCAGTAGGAAGAGAATGTCCTTTTTTTTTTACCCTATAAACTAAGGAGGGTTTGTGTAGTGAGATGAGAAACTGACTGGCTGAAAATGAAAAAAAGGTAACATGTCATTTTTGTCACCTTGCACAATTTCTTGTCACAGAATTTTGGTGATACGAAGGAGTCACAGACATTTAGGAAGTTAATGGAATCATCAATGCAAGAAAAATCTGTCTCAGGTTGAGACAGCTCTTCTGGGTCACCAAATCCCCGAGATGCAGGTGGTCTGAATCTTGGGACTGTGTTCTGAAAAAGCAGTACTACATTTGTTCTGGTGTTTTAGGCTTTTTTTAAGCATCCACTATGAACTATAGTCACAGACAAGGTCCACAGCTTTTGGAGAGGTGATCTAATCCCATGTGGCTGTTTTTAGGGTTAAGATGAAAGTCTTAACCTTTGAACAAAGCAAAATCCCACTGTTTTGAACAAGGCAGATGCTTTCCAGGGAAGAAAGAAGCCACGTTCTCTCCCCAGCTGTGATGTCTCCACTGGCATTTCCCAGGCCCAAAATGAAACTTTTACATATCTGTGCAAATCTCTGCGTTTGTTCTTTGCTTGCAAACACATTTAAAATTCATTTAAGAAAAAAGTTAATTTCCCAGCTATTCCTCAAATAGCTTGAGTTGTTCCACAGAATAAATTCTAAAATAAAAATCGCACCAAATTAGAAAAAAATAATACAACTTACTTGTATTTATTCTGCCAAAAAAAAAAAAAGAATTACAATATATAGATTTGAGCTGTAGGTTTGATTGTATTATATTCTATTCTTTTAGCTTGATTTACCTCCCAGGTGATGTAAGTCAACACCAATTTGCATTCTGCATGGTGATACAGGCTAAAATAATAATTAATACAGCAAAATAATAATTAAAACCAAATATATCCCCAGCTGTAGTGCATGAATAGGCAGCTCTCCAAGGAAAGACATTCCTACCGCCAGTAGCAATGTCTGTGTTCTGTAGGGAAAACCTCACTCCTTCAAGTGGGATTCCTACCCCTCCATGTGATGTAACAACTGCTCTGGCTTCTGTTCTTGGTTTAAAGTAATGGTGCTCCCCAAAACTAGGGAAGAAACTATCCCTGAGGGATGGGAATCTCTCCAGGTTTACTTCTGCATCTTCTGTGAGACACAGCACCCCTTCCATTCCTGAATAAAATGGGGAGAGGTTTGAATCTGCCAGTGAGGAATCCAGAGCTCAGCAGGCAGCCTGATTAGATTTTACCTGCAGGGACAAAAAAGGGCCTGATTTTGTAGTGAATAAAAACCATAAATCAATAAATCATTATCCAGTGGGAAGAGAGAAATGGCACATATCACCACCCACTTTAATCCTGAGTTTAAATTCTGTCCATTCAACAGCCTCTAATACATCCCAGTCTGCTGACACAGGACAATATGCCAAAGGCATCTCTGGATTGTAATCACACAAGGAAAGTGATGAAAGAAAAGAAAATCCAGCTGGGGAGAGAGAGATGTCCCTTAGCAAGTGAAAAGGCAGTGACAGCCATGAGAAGGAAGAACAAGAAAAAAAGAAATGCGTATCTAGTCTGAGTACAAAGGACATGCAAGGAAAAAAACCTTACACAAAAATCCAAGTTACTGTGGCATCCTTCAGGCTCTCAACAGGGGAATTATTCAAAAAGCATCACAGTCAAGAAAAACACATGTAACAGAGCAAATTTTTTAGTGTGGGTACAGCTCTCAATACAGGAGTTCCAGCATGCTGCTACTCAAGGAAAAAACACACTCAACTCACGTTTGCTTCCTACATTTCTGTTACAGGAGGAGTTCAAAAAAGCAAGACGAGGTGGATTTTAAAATTAATTACAATTGAGGAAAAAAGTCAGTGAAAGTCAGTGAAAATTACAATTGAGGAAGGAGCACAGGCAGTGAAAGCTCATATTTGTGCACTCCAAGGGCTGCCACAAGCTGTGGTACTTCAAATGATGGGATGTGAGAGGTCAAGATCTGCCAAAGGCCAGAAGCTGTGCTGTGTGATGGAAAACCAAACATATTCCATCTATGGGGAGTGGGATAAAAATCTGTTCCATTTCTGTTCTTTATTTCTCTAGTGACTGGAATATCTCTTTTCTGTTTCTATTTTAGACATAATATAACACATAATATCTCCATGATTCTATGTTCTGTCATAAATGGAAATCAGTTTTCATCCTCTATTGTTCTGGTGGGACTACCATGGTCACTAAGGAAGACAACATTAGTCAAAACAATCCTCTTGGATACAACACTCTACCTTGAGAGGTACAGGTCAGTTATCTGAGCCTGAAATTCAGCAACCTCTTAGTTCTAATCCTGTATCAAACAAAATAACATCACTTATTCTGCTTTTTTTTTTTTTTAAGCCTTATACAGGCAAAGGCAGGCAAACCAAGAAATACAGATAAATTGCTTCTTCACAGCTTGGTTGCTGAAGTGGTAAATAAAGTGTGGATGTTGGATTGGAGGTGCCATCAAGATGGCATCTTCTTATCTCTCAAAATAATTTCTATTGAGAAATAATGTGATTTTTAGCATGCTAAAGACAGAATTATTCTGGTTTAGCAATCATATTCCTGATAATGTCTCGTTCTTACTTTTTTATTTTCAAATTTCTATTCCAAAAGGTGTTATTGAGTTATCTTTAAAAGGACAGGCATTAACTTTAGTAAACAAGAAACTGGAAGTGTTTCCAAGACTAGGACAGAGAGACCATTAGGAATGCTCACAGTGGCCTCCTGTGCAATCTGGAGAACTTTAATCCTTATCTGAACTGTTTGCCAATTGACAAGGGTATCTTGACATTTGGTGTGAGGACCTGGCCACAGCTTAGATAATGACTGCTGCATTCTTTTCCTCCTTAATTGAAATTTAATTGAATACCACACTGATAAAGCACACCATTGATTATTTGCTTCTTACTTTTGTGCCATGGGTACACGTGCTCCCAGATTCTCTGGCTCACTGAGCACTTCTCCTGGCCAACAGAGCCAGTGGGACATTTGCCTTAACCCTTTTTAAATCTATTTGAAGAGCCTCTCCAGAAGCCCATGCACCTTTTACACTCTGCTTTTTTGGGTTCTGTGCGATTTGGTTTGGGTTTTGTTTCTTCTTGCTTTCAAATATTATTATAAGTAAGGAAAGAATGTAGCTCTGGCCACGCTGTCAGGGAAGCAGAGATAATTTAAGGATGTCTGCTCCACCTTCTCCATGGTCTAAATCAGTTGTTCAAGGCCAGGAATAAAAAGGGATTCATCTACAGTGATGGACTTGGAGGCATCTGGCCCCTAAACTCCTGACTGAGCTGGCAGAGATCCCCTGCATGAAACACAGACCCCTCAGGAGTTCAGGCAATGAGTTATGCATGTTTTACATGTCATCCATATTCACCAGGGCCAAATTATTTGTTTACCAGGGTGGTCTAAACAAGGTACAGAAAAGGCAATGAAATGGCTGGAGGTATATGCTGCTTTTCAAGATAAGAAATTAAATAAATTAGGATGCCTCAGTCTAAAAAAAAAATAAAAATAAAAAAAATAAAAGAGAGACTTAAGCAGAAGTTTTATGAACAACACAAAAGAAAATGAATAGGGAAATACTAATTTATTTACACAGATGAGTGCCCAAAGGCATTAACAAACAGCAGGTTTTAAATAAATTAACACTAAAAATGTAGAAATAATTGCCACAGAATGGTACAGAAGCCAAAAATATAGATTAATGTTTGAAAAAGAATAGCAAAAAATACCAGGAAAGAAGGTCCTCCAGGACCTATTAGGCATGAATATTTGGATTCAACATCTGTTTCAGAAAACCCAAGCCTCCAGATTGCCAAAATCTGTGAGTCCTCACTGAAGGGGTATTCTGTTTAGAATACCCCTGGATAGAAGCTTTCTTTCTTTTAAAATATTCTCCAGAATGGGACTGCAAAGGAAGACACTCAAATGTAAACGTAAATGTTTGTGTGTGCACTTCCACCATGTGCAGCACCAGTGCAGTCATCACTGGAATGGGGAGGGAAATTCAGCTCCCACATCACAGGCACTTCATAAACAACTCCCCAAACTCTGGAGAGTGTAATTCAATCATTTAAACACAGATTAGTGCTGTCCCAGATGTCCTGTGAGTACTGGCTGCCTTCTGTTGACCCTTCAGGAGGGCACAGCAGCCCAGTAAATCCTGTGACGTGTCCATGCAGGTCACCTAGAGGACCCATGAATTGAATCTCCTTGGGTTTAGATATTGAATTCTAAATGTCTCAGCCTTGAATTAATTTTATTGGTAATTGTGGGAGGAAACAAGGTAGTGGAATGAATAAACCTTTGGTTTCATTCACTAGGACCACTCCTATATTTCCCTCTGTCTTCTACTTCATAGCTGTAAAGTGGACAAAAATGTGATTTTCCTAGGTTTTGTGTATTATGCTATTTGGAATTAAATCTATAGTATAAGAAACAAAGTCCTGATCCATACAAGTATTTCAATCTTCTCACTACCTAAATTCCCCAGTAGATGATATCCCACGTTTCCTGGCTCTGTACCCAAAGAGCTGGGAAAATAGTGCACAGCAGCTGCAGCATCAATCCTCTGGGGGCATTGGCATCATCAAAATCAGAGGGAGTCTGTAATTTATCTCTGAATCAAGCTCTAACTTCTTATCTGATGAACAAAAAAACATAAAAACAACAACAACAAAAAGATGGTTTTGAGTCACACAGGGGAATCAAGGCAGTGTCCTGCCTCTTGAGTAGCATAAAGAAGAGGTAGAAGTCAAAGCTTTAGAATTAGATTAGATCTTAGTAGGAAATTCTTCACTGTGAGGGTTGCCCAGAGAAGCTGTAGATGCTTCTTCCTCCATCCTGGAAGTGGTCAAGGCAAGGTTGGATGGGGCTTGGGGCAACCTGGTCTAGTGGAGAGTGTTCCTGCCCAATTCCAGGGGTTTGGAATGAGATGTTCCTTCCAACCCAAACCATTCTGGTGATTCTGTGATCTCAGCACAGAACACAAATCAACATATAAATTAGTTAACTTTGGTCCTTGCTGTCTTTTCATCATCTAATTATGTTTCTCTCCCACCACTGTAAAGTGTGCTTTACTGAACCACAGCATGAATGTATCCCTCTTCAACATTTTTCCTGCATGACAGACTGAATCCTAAAAATTTCCAACAAAATAAATACTCAGGGAGGGCAAAAATGTAAGAAAAGCATGTAGCTAACAAGCCAGGCCCTAATTTATTTGTAATTCTCCATAGTTTTGTTGACTGTAGGCAGCACTTCCCTGATTTATATCAGTTGATAATTTTACCCTTTCCATTTAGATACCAGAAGAGCTAATGGAAGTACTGAACTAAAAGCCTGATCAGATAGTGGAACAATTTGCTTAATGAGCTAATTATGGCCCTGACTATGACCTCCCTGGAAAGCAGATCTGTGTTTATCATTTAAATGTGTCCTGATCAGGGCAGCAAACTGAACTGAATAGCTCAGGAGTTCCAGCTTTGCAGTGCCCAAATCCAGCCTCCCGTTGTATGTGCAGCTTCCTGCTGCAGTCTTCTGCTGTGCCTCGTTCAGGAGAGGTCCAGTATTCCCTGTGGAAGCACTGCTACATGCAGGATATATTTGCAATCATGCCTCAGGAGGTGCCAGGTTTGTGTTAGCCCCTGTTTAATATTTGTGATACGTGTTGGATGTGTTGACTTCTGTACCTTCGAACTTCTTATTTCACTCAGTGCATATATGAGGAATGATTTTCATCTCTGTTGCCTTGCACAGTGAATACAAACCAGGCTGCAAAGGGGAGAGGGAAAAGATATCAAGAAAATGAAAAAGGCATCTGGGTATATGCACTGTGGACAAACAACTTTTAAAAAAGAGTCTATCATTTTATTGCTTGCCCTCCCTAGTGACTAGCATTCACTCCTTATCTAAATTCTTTAGAATCAAGTTCTTAAAAAGTCTCTGAGAAGTTAAATCCACAGGGATCCTATTAATGCTGAGCATTTTTACTTTATATCAAAAACAACAAGAAAACTTAGACACAGTCTATAGTTATATTTGTGATACAGTAGTTTTCTATCATCTCTTTAGCCCAGAATGACTGGGGTTTATTCCTTTTATTTCATAGTTTGTATATTGACTTCTTGCTTGAGAGTTTGTATTCAGCTCTGTGAGGTGTCATGGAGTTTGGGAACTCATCACTTGGAGGGGCCTGGAAGAGCACAAGAATATTGGGATAACAGGATTCAACTCATGGACATGCTGTGAATATTAAAGACAAGGAGAGAATCACTAAGTGATTTCAGCTTTCCTCTCTCCCTCTATCCAGCTCACAGACCCTTAATTACCAAGATATACCCAGTTCCAAGCTCTGGCTCCTGGTATTTTACTCATTTTAATGCACAAATATGGGATGTTGTAGGAGCAAAAACTCTGCTCCTTTTTCCATGCTAAGAGGGATGTTGGACTTGAGCAGAATGTTCAGGATAGCAGGTGGCAACTGGGTGACACTGCAGACAAAGCTGCAACACTAGCAGCCAGAATCAAACCCAGGGTCAGCAGCAGCTTGGGCACAGCTGAGAGGGGGCAGAACTGCAGCTGGGACTGTGCTTTTGTTTCACACCCGAGAGCCAGAGATATTCCAAGCAGGAAGGAGTTGGGATTTCTCCTCCTAGCTGGATTCCCAAAACAGTTGTCCAGGTGGCCTGACTTCTTCCCCTATTTCTGCTGGCTATTTTTATAATATATGCTTTCCCCAACAGTCTTCTGAGTCTTCTGGTTAAGCAGGCAAAAAAAAAAAAAAAAGGGGGGGGGGAACTTTTCTTTCCTGATTTAGGCAGCTGTTCTCAGAGGAAGCCAATGCACTCTGAAGTCCTTCCTCCTAACACAGGAGCTTCTTGAAGTGTCCCAGTGTTGAAAGTGGTTTCCCCAAAGAGGAAGATAACCCAAGCCTAAGGCCTTGGGAAATCCCTTTGTAAGCAGGGTGAGCCAAAAGCTCACTCTCATGATCCTTCTGTTCTGCCATGTAGATTGTTACTAGAAAGTTCTTAGGTCTCTGTATCCATTGGCTGCTTTTTGGTGCAGAGATTTCAATATTCTTAATCGTTCCCCCTCATTGGACTGTTCCCTCCAGCCCCGCCTCAACCCCGCCCCATACCCAAGTCCATAAATATCCCTGTCAGTGCCTGCCCTTTTGCTTTTTGCTCCTTGTCTGTGCTTGTTCCAGCTCTTGCTGTTACAGTGTATGCCTTCTTTTCAGAGCAGTTGGATGGAGCTTGCCTCTCTGTCCAAGGCACTGCTGGGTTAAAGTGCTGAGGAAACCTCAAGGGATCTGAATGTCTGGGCTTGGACCCCAAAGGGTTTCATGCCAGTAAGGTTCCCTCCAGAGTTTTGCTTCCCAGCAGTCCAAGCAGATGAGGAGCAGCAGATCTGCAGGTGACTCAGCATAAACACAGCCACAATTTATTTTCCATAAATCCTTGACTCTTCAAGGAGCCTGGACTGGTTTAGCTTTTAACTTTGCTCCTTTTTCTAAATCCCTGCCATTTTCAGATAATCCAGCTTTGCATGTATGGATATATGGCTTAGGGGTGGGAGCTCAAAAATTATTCTTGGTGTTTCCCACTGTGTAGGTGGATTCCTACTCAGGAACACAGGTGTTTGGCTTGGAATGGGGAGGGATCCTTCGTGCCTTGGTGACATACACCAGTATTCAAGGAAGGAGTTGTCTGTGGAACAGCAATGCCTGTTCCAGCAGTATGAATTAAATGTTCTCATTCTGTCTGTCAACCTCTTAAAAACCTTGGGGAATAAAACACCAACCAACCAACAGAAAC
>VWYE01021440.1:0-58777 GCA_013398995.1 Alaudala cheleensis
AAGAAAACCCAAACCATAGAAAACAACCACAGTTTCCTGATCTAGTTTGGTATGTGCCTGCATAAACAATTTCTGCTGGAATAGTGGAAGATGCTTTAAAAGAGCAAGAACCAGCAGCCAGAGAAATCTAAAGGCTGTGGTGCCCAAAAACAGTGTTACCATCAAAGAATCTCAAGATGAGTTGCACCATCAATACAGACACTGCTGTATTCCCTTTCACCTGTTTTCTTTCTAATATCTTGTTATTCCACTTTATATTTGTGCCACAAAACCCTAGAATAATGAACAACTTAATATAATCTTTTTTTTAACATAATTTTGATTCTAAACCTAATACATTTTCTGTTTAAATGATTGCATTTACAGCATACTTTAAACTTGAAACGCTTCTAATCTGTAACCAGCTTGAAATGCTGCTTCTGTTTTAGATCTGGAGAGGAATTTTTGTGTTGGCAGCTGGTCTATTTTTTCCACCTATATCCATCTAATAAAAATAGAATTTTTTTCTAATGAAAGACAACATTTCTTTCCAGAATTTCTGTCTAAGAGGCAGCCGAGAAGTTTCTAGAGCATTTCTTGTTTTGCAAATTGATCAAGTCAAGAGACAAAAGAAAGTCTAGATAACTTTTAGATCTTAATAACAGCTAAGTATCAACAAAACAAAAAGTATGCAAGCTGTCATACCCTGTGCAGCTACAATTTTGAAACAAATTTGATCATAAAGTTGAGACTGATTTCAGTAAGCTAATTTAAACTTCAAATATATTTTCTATAAGTATATATGCATACATTCTAAAATACGTGTATATACAATAGTGATTTTACCTGTATTATTTTATACACACAATCTTTCCAAGATTAATTTTTTCTTTTTTTAAAGTAAAAAAAAAATTTCTTGTATGGCAAGTCTATCCTGCAAGGCTTCTGTTGTTGAAAAATTTATTTTTAGCATGATGACTGAAAAATTAAATTACAATGGCTAATATCTTTAGACATTGCAACCTATCTGATACTAAATATATTGCTTGATGAAATTTAGCTTCTCAACTTGATATAAGGTCTTGAGCTTGTCACAGTAATGATTTTTGCACTTCTGGATTGCAGATATGTGTCTGTGTGCATGTGTGTGGCCACAACGGTTTCCTAAAGATTAGAACTGCTTTCCATTTTATAATTATGAATTATTTAGAATCATAGAACTGTTAGGGTTGAAAGGGACCTCAAAGATCATCTAGCTGTAATTCCCTTACCACAAACAGGGAATATATTTTTTAAACCACATTTCTCAGAGCTCCATCCAACATCCACCATGGCCTTGAACACTTCCAGGGATGAGGCATCCACAATTTCTCTGGGCAGCCTGTTCCGGTACCTCACCACCCTCAAAATAAAGAATTTATTCCTGGTTTAATCTAAACCTACTCTCAGTTTGAAATTATTCCCCTTGTCCTGTCACTACATGTCTTTATAAATAGTATTTCTTCATCGTTCTTGCAGGCACCCTTCAGGTACCAGAAGGCTTCAATTAGTTCACCCCTAAGACGTCTCTTTTCCAGGCTGAACAGTCCCAATTCTCCTAGCCTTTCCTCATGGGAGAGGTGTTCTATCACTGACTCCTACAACAGAGGGGTTCAAGGTTTGCTCTTAAGTTACAAATGAATCTTCTGCTTTCTTCTACATTGTCATTCATTAACAGTGAGAAGCAGTCAGACACCTAGGAAAGTCTTGAAAAGATCTTCACGGAGTCCATGGAAAGTCAGAGTTATGCTGTGAAACATTGTGCTCCACAACTATGATGAGCCTACTCCAAATAAAATAGATTGATGTTCAAGAACCTTAAACTTAGCTTAAATTCTATTTTTATTCCCCACTTTCTGGATTAATGTATATTGCATTCCTTTTTGTCTTTTTTGGTATTGGAACATCTGAACAGGAGGAAAGTATATCTGAAATATTGACTAGAAAAGTTAGTGTCATTCTAGCAAAGTTATTTTAAAAGTCCTACGTAAAACTGCCTCAGGAACTTTGTTTATTTAATAGTATTGGGCAGATAAATGCACAGTAAGGTTCTCAGACTTGTTCAAGATTTAAGTCTATTTGATAGAACAGATATGGACAAAAAGTGATAAATGCACGGATTCTAATATATTTTAAGAAATATAACTATAGATATTAATACTCCCTCCAATTTCTGGATGTTATATTTACCACAAAATCTCAAGCAAACTGATCAAATCTCAACAAAGAACATAATTTATCAAGGCCGTAAGCAAGAAGTCCTAAAAGTATAACACTTATTTAAATGTTTTCTATGTAAAAAAAAACCCTTCAAAATTAAATTGAACACTGAGAACTGGTCTAATTAAGTAAAATTCACAAGAAATCAGCTAATTATTTCCATGTATTGTTGTCCTAAATTTTTGGGTTTGTTCAGTCTATAGCTCAAACTGTGACAACTTTTCAGAATGTTTCTAGAAAATAAAATATATTTTATGTGTGCTCATAGAACATTTCCTTGAGTTAAATATTTTCCTTGCAATCTTGAAACAACCTTTTTTTTTTTTTTCGGTCACGGATTCCTAATTATCTGCATAAATACGTGGGCATATTCATTTGTCTTTAAATCATGTGGCTAGTATGGCGTCAGTGAATATATTACAATTCAGACTCCTAAAAATTAGTATTAAAGTTGCATAAAGACTCTGTCATGTTTAATTAATGATAAGAATAGATGAAACAGCACTCAGGGAACACTGTTTCACAATCAATAGTGTGTTAACTTACTGAAAAGTAATTTTTTAAATGAGGAGTTATTGAAAAAATCTTCTTTACAAGTTTCTATCTATCAAGATATAAAATATTTACATTTTTCTTGTGTATACACTGGGCTTATCAAATAATGCAAAGTATCTACCATTCACAAAATGATTAAAAGAAAAACATTTAACAACTCTGGGACAGAATGTAATATTGTCAATTTTAAATCCAGGAAATCAGACATGATAGTGCAGTACTTTCAGGTACTGTAGAAAGGTCATCCCAGATGGTGCAGATGATGCACATGGCAAATGGGAAGGGAGGCAGAAAGCAGGTTTGAAGATAAGAAAAACAACACCTCATCAGTAAGTCTGAGTGGTTTTAAAATTATTATGCTATGAAGTTATATAAACCAGAGAACAATCCCCTGGTATGCAGCTTTCTTCTTTGAGCTACAGGAGATGTGTTAATTCAAATGTGGCTTTACGCAAGGGGTAGAAAGAAGAGAAATGAAGGAACATTATTACCGACTGAGAATTAGTGGATCTGTTGGCTGGATAGGACATCACAAGGTAATGACCAGGATGAAAATATAACAGCTGTGTTTTGCTTTGAATGGAGGGGGAACTGAAATGTAAATATATAAATATTACTACTTTTCTGGTAAAGTCTGATGTGAGTTATACAGGTGCCCTAGAGCCTTAGAACCATCTGGGTACTATGTTAGCTTGACAGGCTATGGGCAGAAACAATAGTCCTGCCAAGAAAAATAACTGAAAGCAATCTGTGTTTTACCAGTCTGAAAAAATAGCAGAGCTTATTTTTCAAGTGATGTCCTCAGTTCATTATAACACTCTGTTGCTTAACAATATTATCTGACTCCATGTAAAGCAACCAATTAAAGGAGCTAGTTAGGACCCCTGTGTACATCAGCTGCAGGCTGTAATTTGTCCTAGAAATCAGACAGAAATTGATGCAAACTGATATGAACACTTCGTCTCTTCCACTGGTTATTCTTTTTAGAACGCCCCTCCCCAGTCTCAAAAGATCAGGTGTGGCATTGTCAAAATTTTTAATGCACTTATTCTAGACCATTTTTATTTTCAGGAATGAAGCATGTGCCTTGAGGCTGTCAATTCCTTCCTGGTACAAACTGGCATAGCTACACCAATTTAGAATTTCCTCTTTATAGATGATTATTTTTCTGTTATGACTCTTCTGTCATTTAATTTCTGCTACTATGAAGTTCAAGTACCTCTTTCTGAAGGACATGTCCTTCTTCACAAGCAACATGCTCAAGACCTTTGGACAATATAATTGCCTATATTAATATTAATTACATTTAAACAATTCTGGCAGCATCTTGATCCTAATGAATATTCAGGAAAATTAGTTCCATGACTAAAAATATTTTTTAAATATAAATCTTACAGATATTTCAGTAAAACACATCTATTTTTACAGAGTGGAGAGAGGCAGCCCATTGAAAAAGAAAATGAGCAGACATCTTTTAGAATTATGGGTAATTTTACAATTAATAGTGGAATTCATTTTTTCCTGGAGGACTATTTAAATAAGACATCTGAAACTTGGAATCTTAGTAGCAATTATGCATATTTTCAGGGTCACCTATGACTACTTCTAACATTTCCCTGCAAGCTTTTGTCATGCTTCAATAGAAGTTTGGGTCTAAAGATGAGACAGTATCTCTGCATTATGTAATAAAGTTCCTACAGTCCTGCTAAATCAAGTCAATATGAATTGTTCCAGTTCATTCTGTAGATCAAGCCCAAGGCTCCATTTACTCATGTTTTTAAAAATTAGGTGCAATTTATAACAACGTCATTCTTTTTATCTTGTCAAAGTTCTTTTTTTACATCCACTGCACTGTACTGTGTATTTTGCTTCCAAATGTTAGTCCTCCATTATTTTTTCTTTTGCACATGGTTCACTTGGAAGGAAATGCACAGCAACTAGGGAGAATGAGATAAGCATATGCTGAGAGCTGGAGGAGCTCAGATGTACAGGAGGGAGAAATGGAAGTTTTACGGTCCAGGTAATGGCAGTTGATATATAATGAATACTACAACCACAGAGTGTGGACCTGCTCTAAACCTTCCCTTTCAAAGGTGCATAATGCTGTTGTCTTTTCATATCTGAAAGAGCAAAGGGTAAACTGCGCTGATTTCACTGCTGGGTGGATGCAGTACATCTCACAATTCTCTTTTTTGCAGTTCATGTTCTAGTCATGGTTAAAGGGAGCCTATTCATCTTTCCAGTAGGCACTTTTCTGTATTACCATTGTATCTCTAGTTGGACATCAGTTTTCAAGACTAGACACTGCATTATCTCCTCCATCCTACTGGCAGTCTGTCATGCTGTATTCCTGTAGAAATCTTTTATTTATTTTCTTAAGTTTTATTTTACTCCCATTTTTCTTATTACAATGGGTCAATTTTCATTTTTTATTCTCTTTCCTCTACTTTGTTTATATTATATTTAATCTTTGTTATAATGTTTTGTTATTTCCTCTTTCATGCAGTCAGCAAGACTCCAGTTGCACTTTGGGGGTTTCTAAGCATAAGTTGACACTAGATAATGTACATTTTATTAGGAGACAGCATTTTTCTCAGATTTCTACTCATTATCATATTTTAACCTCAGTATTTCCACATTTTATTTTTTTATGCAAGTCACATTTGTTGAGGCTCTTTAACTTCTGTTTTATAAGAACCAAAGCAGTTCTTGCACATATTAGATTTTTCAGAACACTGTAGACTCATAAAGTCTATAAATAAATGACTTGAAATGTCCCTTCTTATTAGCAGCAAAGAACATTCAGATTTGCTGCAAGTACTCCAACATGTCTACAACAACACAGCTGATGCAAATGTTTTGATTTGCAGATGAAACTAATTTGCTGAAAACAAAATTAAGTTACAGTAGGCAGTTGATCCAAGTCATAACTGGAGCTCTGAAGTTACAATCAACTCTGAGCTGTGTGTAAATGACATGCTGAATAAATAAATGTAGATAAAGAGAATATTACTAAGTGGAAACAACACTCTAAAAACCAAGAATTTTAAACACATGTAGAAAAAATGGTGTGTTAGTTTTTTATACTCTCTCTGCTGGTCTCCTTACCTTGGTTTTTAAGAAATTAAATCTGCTTTAAAAATTGCTGTTTGAAAGGAATGAGAAGCTTTCTAGGGGTTTACTGCTCATATCCCTGTTGACAAAATCTCTGCTGGTACTGCAGTACTATTTGTGGGTTCCATCAAAAACCACATCTGAGCTAGACATTATGTCAATATACAAGGTGACACTGTCTCTTAAAGATTTTAGAGATCCTTTAGAAAAAGCTACTAACTTTCTCAAGCTTAGCAGCCTGATATCCTTATATTCATTCAGAGCAAATGTCCTACATTATCATTCAGTGGCATCTGTTGAAACAGCCTGTTTTTCTTCACCAGCTCTAAAGGGAAGTTAAACCTCAAAGAAAGAGTCTGAACTTAGATTAACTATCTCATTTGATGAGGTGTTTATTCTTTGAGCAGGAGTGAAATGTGATCAAGAATCTTGTATGGCCATGAGGGTATTTATAGTATAGATCATACAAATTTATTAAAAGATATCAGTGCACAGAAATTCTACACAAAATGGAACTCTCTGAGGTATAATAAATCACTCTTTCAGCTGCTCAGCTTCATAGTGTATCCTCCAGTAATTTCAGACCAAATCTAAACACAACACCATCATTCATATTTAGATGTGGCAGCAGACCTAATGTCAGAGATAGAAATGAGCTGAGACACAGATTCTTGTTCATCCATGCGAAAAGGTCCCAGTTTAGTCTTTTCTCACAGATTGGCCATCCTGACTCCAACTACCGCAAACTCCCACTGTGGGCTTCCCTTGAAGTCTCTGACTGACCTCATAGCAGCAGTTCTTTCCCAAGTTTAGGCCATCCTTCCTCTGGATCATTCCTTCAAAGCATCCTTCCGGTTTTTCCCTGACCAGCCAACCCACCCTTTTATCACAGTCATTGGGTAAAGCTGTGACCTGTTAAGGGCACGGTTGTTTTTCATAATTAACACAGCTGTGACATAGCAGGGGCAAGGTTGCCTGTAATCCCTTCTCCTACATTTAGATATTGTGATATTTGGAATAAGATAAGGTCTGTAATGGGAAAACAACATCTTTTATTAGATCAATTTACATGGGAAATATTTACAGATTTTCAGATGTGCTAGATACATTTATTCTAAGTTTTAGCATTACTTCATGGTCTGAAAACAATTAGGCTTTAATCAAACCAAGTTCCAGAGCTGATTATGCCTCAAAAAAGACTGGGCTGTGTAAGGGCTACCATTCATTTAATCAACTGAACCATTAGCTGAAGTGTCATAGATAATTTAATTGCTGTAGGAAAGAAGCAGCATGTGGCAGGAGAAAAGAAACTAAAATAAAACAAAACAAATTCAGAAAACCTATATTCATCAATCCAACATTTATTCACATTGAACTGTCAAGGAGTAACAGAAAATGACCACTCAGAAAGGTAAACCTACATGAAAGTTATTCTAGTTATCTAAACAAATACAGGAAACCATTCAATGCCTTTAATGACTTAAACTTTTACTGGAAATTAGACAGTCGGTAGTGAGATAGGAAAATGACAGAAATCATTCCCATTTCTTATGGGAAACTCTACTGAATGCTATGTAGGAACTGCTATGCAGAGGTTGACTTTTTGCTTATCATGGTCAATGTTTCTAACAAAATTCCCCTCTGAAAAGGATTTGATGCTTTGCCTCTGCATGTATGTGCAAAGATGGATGGATGGTGCTTTTAAGTGGAATAAAATAAACTTTAAGATCAGGGAAACTGCTACCTATAAAATTTTATTTCTTATAACTTCATCTGGCTTTTTTACGTCTTTTTATTTCTAATACAATTTTAATAAATGGTGTAGTGTTCTTCCATGTCTGGGGACATTATTTTATTGAAATCAACTTTGAGATTTTTGTACTGCAGAAATGGATGTTCGTGTTTCTCATGGACAAGTTTCCTACTGTCTGTAGATATGGAAGTGAAAACCCTAAACTAATAATGAAAAATCTATTTCTAGAGCACTATTTATCAGCTTTTGCATCAAAAACACAACAGCAATGGATCAGAAAAATTAATTTGGTTTCACAAATATTTAGCTAGGTAATACAAAATCAAGCAAAGAAAACCCCAATCTTTACATTTGCATTGCATTTTATTATTCTTGTTCAACAAGTGTTTGCCAGCTCCTGAAATATAAGAAAAAAACATGAGTTTTTTCACTATATACTCTTGCTTTCATAGTATATGCAATTTGGCTGTTGTTTTCTTCAACTAATAGATCATCACCTTGGAAAGGCTGAGAATCATTCAGCAAGAAAACCATCAGTGACTACTCAGTTAATTTGTGACAGTCTTTTACATAAAACAACTTTTTACAATTTATTTTCTGTAAAAAATCATTCAACTTCAGCAGGTAAGCACAGAAATTGCTTTAAGGCCTTTTAATAAAGAAGCTAGTTCAAGTTTGGCTATGGAGGTTTAGATGGTAAATAATATTAATTATTCTCTTATCCCTCTTTTATATCTTTGAGGAAAACTGCTGTCTGGGACATAATTTCAGGTTTCAAAATATAAGCTTATTTTAAGATTTTTTGACTCATCTTGTCATAGGCTGATATGACTTCTTTGTAACTTTGCTTGCTTAGAATGCCTATTGAGAGCAAACCTTAAGGAAAGAGAGGGTAAGAGATCCCTTCCTCCACCAACCACCTGTAAAAGTATGTTTTTCTTTTAAATTCATAAATGGAGCATTTAAAAATGATCTGATCTTTTTTAAAAGCATATAACATATGACCAAGACTTACTTCTAGCAAGAAAGACTTTTAATTTTCCTTGTTTGCCTTCCTTTCCTTTCCTTCTCCCTCAGATTCTTTGTTATAATCCAAAGAGAATAAAATAAAGTGCTGAAATTCTTCTTCTGCAGCTCTCCAAGGGTGAAAAGGTCTACTTGAGCTTGAAGCATAGGCTGTGGCTTCTGTTTTTCTTGTATCCAAGGTTCAGAGTTGTTCACTGTCCTTCTGGGAGATTTTTGTCTTTCTAAAATTTATCTTTGAATTATGAATAAGCCTAAGAAAAAGCAAGACAAAACAATGTTTCTTTTATGAATGAAGTATGCAGAAAACAGTCTTATTGGGGAAAAAAGTGCTGTTTTTCTGATTGACTTCTACAGTAATGATATACACTCAGAAGCTAAAAATAAGGGAAGAAACAGATAAAACACAACAGCTGAGTTTTATCAGTATTACAACTTTATGCCTACATATGTGTATAATGCCTTCATGGTTACAAAAATTTGGTGGTTTTATTGATACTGGTAGTAATTTTTTTTTTCATTACAGAGAAGATTTTCTATCATTGATAGCAATTTCTAACACATTCTAATTTATTCATTTTTCTCAGAAATGTTCTTGTAGAGTTCCTGTTTTGAAATTCATTTACGAAACGATTAAATTTAGTAAGTAATTTTCATAAGTAATATGTTAATTTAAAGAAATGCAAAGTAGACTCAATAAAGTGATATTTTTATGAAGTAATTTTATTTTTTGGGCAAGATACAATTTTGAACAATGTTGATGTTGAAGTAATCCCTTCTCTATTAAAGGACAACTTAAGAATGAGGAACTAGATAAAGATCTTGGATAGGAGTAGGTATTTAGGGTATTGACTGGTTGATTTTCTAAAATGCAGTCTTACCTTCCAACTTTTCCTTCTGTTTTTCCTATTGATTATTTGTGCAGCAATACCCTCCAAAAGACCCTAGAGGGAAATCTTTCCTAGCCTGGAAAACAACAGAGAGTCCAAGATCTTGTGACTACAAGAAAACGGCCTAGTTGAAATGGACTAATTCAACAATAGACATTTTCATATTCAATTCAGATTTTTAAATTTTTCCAAGCCAGGAAAAAAAACAAAAACAAACAAACAAACAAGCAAAAAAAAAAACCCAGCACGGTCCAACTAAAAATTCTCCCACCTTAACAGAGAAAAATTTGATTTCCCTTCTAAGCAGACACTATCATCTGAATTATTGAATGTATGATCGTCAATAGAAGTCAAACTTGAAAATGAATTTTCACCAACACACAGAAATCCCTTTGTTTTGTAACTTGTGCTTTATAGAAAAGAGACTTTTTAAGTCATTATAATTGAGGAGAATTTTAATGTTAAAACTATGTTCCTTGTTTCCTGAAAACTCCTTATTTCTTTAAAAAGTTTTAAAAAATTTAAAATCACTTGCTAAAGAGATTTATAGTTACCAGACAGATTTTTTTTTTTTTTATGTACAATAGTTAAAACAAGTTTAAATGTGAGGGTTGCTGTTTCATTCTTTGTTTTAGGGAACATAAATTATTTCTGTTTGAGGGTTGCTGCATTTTTCCCCCAATTATTTTTATGACAGCCTAATTTGTGGTACTAGTAAGAAGAATGGATTCTTCACTGCCATGATTTTTGTTGTATAATGAAAGGCAAAAAATCAGTATACACAAATGACAACATAGCCTTCCCCTTTTACAGTTACTAGCTCCTGGAGAAATAAATAGTGCAATTTGTCTTTCCTCAGCTTCATTGCTGTGAATGACTTCACTACTTCCCTTGGAGAAAATATTTTTCCTAACAGCTGCTTTAACGCATTAATTGATTTTTTGATTCTGAATACTGTGCTATTGATACTTTGTGGAGTCTGATGGGTGGAATGGAGATTAAAAGGAAAGTTGGTTGGACAGATAACAAGCTCACTAATGTCCTTTAAGAACATCCAATTCAAAAAAATTGAGGTATGCTGCTCAACCAGGGTTTATATTTGTTTTGCTTTTGATCAAAAGAAAAGCAAACAAAATAAAAAGAATCGATGACTAAAAAATGCCTGGGCTCAGATCTCACAAATTGAACAGTCATGGTTAAGTATTTAAAAAAAAAAAATAAAATCACCTCTTCAAATTGTTAGGTTGCCATGTTTTTGTAAAACATTTTACTAAACAATACATAAGAAATTGCTTAAAATGATTGGGGGAAAAAAGTATAAAAACAAATCAAGTAACAATATTTTTTTTAACATAATATATTTGTTCTTCCCATCTATCTATCAGAGGCAAGCATGGTCTGGCATTGGAAAATCTTAATGTTGCCACTATTATTTCACTGTGGGCAGCATCATTTCTTGTGTTATACATGTAACATATATTCCAGACCAGTGATTTCACCTCCCACTCTTTCCTTTTAAAATCTGTTTGGCATAATAGGAAACAGATGAATAAAACATAAGATGCCATCTTTTATTTTTATTTTTTTAACAAAATGAGGATTTTTTTTAATTAACATATTAGAAATCACCTATATTTCAACTGAGCTGAATTTAAGGAAAAGCTAAAATCTAACAATTCAGTGACTTGGAAAACATTGCCTTTGTTTTAAAAAAGCAAGAACCTGATGTGCCTAATCTGACATGACTTTTTTTCTTAAGGGTTCAAGTATCTTTTTGGATTAACATCTTATCTATGTAATGTATTTTCTGAGTATCCCAGTTCTTATCACAATGAATTAGATGGGCAGCATCTTGGATAGTAAGTGATTTTTTAAAATTCTATTCCCTTCTATGCCTCTGGAACCACAAGATACTGCTTGAGAAAAAAGCAAGACTCATGAAACCCCCTACAAAAATTGGTGAAAAAAAAACATAACACAAACACTTTCTAGGCAGTTTCCTCTGATTTAGTTATTTTATTTCTACAAGAGTTTTCTTCACCGTCATCACCCATTAATTGATTTCAATGGGTGTCACTTTCTGCTCCTATCTCTTATTATAAGCAAATTTCTTGCAAACTGCCAGGGAATATAAATATAGCCAATATCACCTGAGTGCTATCAGTACATTTTTGTACGCTAACTTGAGATAACTTGAAGATGAGTGATTCAGTTCTTAGTTTCTTATGAATATAGACGTTGTCCTCACAACATTGCCTGGAGTACTGCAATCTCCCTTCCTACAAGGCCAAAAGAAAAAAAAAAAGTATATAATTACTTAACTCCAAAATAGAATAAACTATTTTTCTCATAGGGCTGTTTTTCTTGTGATTGTAACTCTTTTAATATAGTATTCATAAAAATGCATTGCCAGTTTACATGCAGGTAAGGACAGTAAAACTTTTGAAGAAAATCATAGATTAAAAAAAAAACTTGTAAACTTTGGTAAAATAATTTTGGTGTCTTGGTTTTGGCCAGGACAGGGTTAATTTTTGCAGTAGCCAGGAGAGGGCACGGCTAGGAAACAGAGGTTATTCTGTGCCACCCGAGGGGAGAAGAAGGGAGAAGGAGTTCCTTTTGGTGAAGTAAACCTAGACAGTTAACTAGCAATCGTGAATAGTCTGTCAAGGGGTTTCCTGTGTGAATCATTCATCTCTTGCACCCTCCATTCCCGGTGAAGTGTTCCTCTCTCAACCTGTGATTTCTGCCTTTTGTCCCTCCAGTTCTTCCCTCCCTCCTGCATCAAGGAGGAGGGGGAGAGGAAGGTGGGGAACCCCCAAGCAATGCGTGCTTTGGAGATGCAATGGGAGCACTGAACTGGGGAGTCCATCTGGATACATGTAAATAGACAATATGGAAGGGAGAGAAAGACATGCTTACAAAGTTATGTTGGGCTTAAGTATTTTGGAAATTATTGTTTGTTAATTAGAATGAAACAAAGTTTCAAAACTCATGTAGTAGAAAATTAAATAATGTTTACTTTTCCAAAATTACTGATTTTGCTCTCAGTCAATCTCTGAACAGACTTCCAGAGCAAGATTCATCTCACCTACGGTAAGGTGTCTGCAGGGAAAATGGTAGTGTCTGAGCTTATCACCTTTAAAACCTTTTTTAATTAATATGGAAAAAATCCAAATCAAAGCAAATTTTTAGATTTGGTTCATCTGATCTGTAGGAGATACTTGCTTTAGAAGGAGATCAACCACAGTCTAATGAAAATTTTCTTCCCCCACTATAAAGGAAAATTAAGATGATGAGCTTGCATTAGTTATATGTAGCACAAATACCTACTTTAGATCATGTGAACCATATCATGTTACAATCACTGTAATATGGTTTTACTCACGGTTTTATCAGCATCTCTAATGTATTAAAAGGATTTTAAAGAATCTGTCTAAATTGTATTTTTTCCTTTTGAATTGATTGTACTTACAAGAATGTTAGTAAATATATTTGGTAGAAGAAAAGTGCAAAAACAATCCCTGGCTTAGGACACAGACATCCCACTAATTTTGTGAAGGTGAGGAGAATGTGGATATGGTAGTGCATAATTATCTATCATGTGGAATTTAGATTTTTCTACCAAGCACCTGTTGATAGATGCAGGGAAGTGATGAGTCTAAATAAAAAAGACACTTGAGCATGAGCCAGGACACTCCAATTAATATCTCACTACTGGCCCTAACTTCTTTCCTTGTTTTTAGTTCGCTGCTTTTTTTTTCTTTTTTTTTTTTTCTTCTTTTCTCCACAGTTCTTCACAGTTCACAGCAGAAAAGAGCATTGCTTTGGGGTTAGGTCTTTTTGCACCACAGAAATAATAATTGTATGTAATACATTGTGTTAAAAACTTTTTGATGAACTATCTAGTTTATGGGACTGCCCTCTGAGTTTTTTAGCAGCTGCAGCACTAGAAGCATAAGCCCCAGGTGCAGAAAATGAGNGTAAAACTTTTGAAGAAAATCATAGATTAAAAAAAACTTGTAAACTTTGGTAAAATAATTTTGGTGTCTTGGTTTTGGCCAGGACAGTAATTTTTGCAGTAGCCAGGAGAGGACACGGCTAGGAAACAGAGGTTATTCTGTGCCACCGCATGTCATTGCAAGGGGAGAAGAAGGGAGAAGGAGTTCCTTCTGGTGGAGTAAACCTAGACAGTTAACTAGCAATCGTGAATAGTCTGTCAAGGGGTTTCCTGTGTGAATCATTCATCTCTTGCACCCTCCATTCCCGGTGAAGTGTTCCTCTCTCAACCTGTGATTTCTGCCTTTTGTCCCTCCAGTTCTTCCCTCCCTCCTGCATCAAGGAGGAGGGGGAGAGGAAGGCGGGGAACCCCCAAGCAATGCGTGGTTGGGAGATGCAGTGGGAGCACTGAACTGGGGAGTACATCTGGATACATGTAAATAGACAATATGGAAGGGAGAGAAAGACATGCTTACAAAGTTATGTTGGGCTTAAGTATTTTGGAAATTATTGTTTGTTAATTAGAATGAAACAAAGTTTCAAAACTCATGTAGTAGAAAATTAAATAATGTTTACTTTTCCAAAATTACTGATTTTGCTCTCAGTCAATCTCTGAACAGACTTCCAGAGCAAGATTCATCTCACCTACGGTAAGGTGTCTGCAGGGAAAATGGTAGTGTCTGAGCTTATCACCTTTAAAACCTTTTTTAATTAATATGGAAAAAATCCAAATCAAAGCAAATTTTTAGATTTGGTTCATCTGATCTGTAGGAGATACTTGCTTTAGAAGGAGATCAACCACAGTCTAATGAAAATTTTCTTCCCCCACTATAAAGGAAAATTAAGATGATGAGCTTGCATTAGTTATATGTAGCACAAATACCTACTTTAGATCATGTGAACCATATCATGTTACAATCACTGTAATATGGTTTTACTCACGGTTTTATCAGCATCTCTAATGTATTAAAAGGATTTTAAAGAATCTGTCTAAATTGTATTTTTTCCTTTTGAATTGATTGTACTTACAAGAATGTTAGTAAATATATTTGGTAGAAGAAAAGTGCAAAAACAATCCCTGGCTTAGGACACAGACATCCCACTAATTTTGTGAAGGTGAGGAGAATGTGGATATGGTAGTGCATAATTATCTATCATGTGGAATTTAGATTTTTCTACCAAGCACCTGTTGATAGATGCAGGGAAGTGATGAGTCTAAATAAAAAAGACACTTGAGCATGAGCCAGGACACTCCAATTAATATCTCACTACTTGCCCTAACTTCTTTCCTTGTTTTTAGTTCGCTGCTTTTTTTTTCTTTTTTTTTTTTTCTTCTTTTCTCCACAGTTCTTCACAGTTCACAGCAGAAAAGAGCATTGCTTTGGGGTTAGGTCTTTTTGCACCACAGAAATAATAATTGTATGTAATACATTGTGTTAAAAACTTTTTGATGAACTATCTAGTTTATGGGACTGCCCTCTGAGTTTTTTAGCAGCTGCAGCACTAGAAGCATAAGCCCCAGGTGCAGAAAATGAGTTGTGCTATATGAGCCAGTGGTCTAATCAAATGGAGCTCTAGATCTATTAAAGGGAAGATTAGTTAATGACAAGTACCTAGTGTAAATGAGGTCACTTCACAGCCTTTCACAGTATAAAATAGAAATATATTTCATTTTAGGAATAATAAAATATAAAGGAGCCTCATTTTGTCATTAGAATGGACTCTCAGAGATTGAGATTACATTTCCTTTTAAGGTGAAGTCTCACAGCAGCTATGCATAAAAATAAAAGCTGGAATGTTTGTAATATTTATAATGTTTTAACACTGATATCATTTACATGAAACTCATTGTTAAGAGAGTATGTAAAACAAAGGTATTTCTGAACTGGAGCAGTTCAGAACAGGGAGTTTAGTTCAATTTCTCCTTTCCTTTTTTTATTCATGACTAAATATTGCAGAGCTGCTCTTGCTGGTTCTCATTCTGCTGAATCAGCTCTTACAGAAGCATCATTGTTCTTGGAGGCTGACATAGGTTACAGACTGCTTAAGAAATGTGAATTAGGTGCACTGGTGCATAGGAATGAGCAGAAGAACTTGAAAGCCTTTTTTTTATTATTTTGTCCAATCAACTCTGCCTGTCTCTGCAGTGCCTATATCCAGATTAACCCCAAGCTTCAAAGAGTTTTTACAAAGCTTCAAAGCAGGCAATTTATGCATCATTATTACCCTATTTTGAAAGTAAACCTCTTACTTCAGGGTGCAAGCATTCTTTAAAGAGGGATTGAAATCCAAAATAAAATCCCAAGAAAGTGAATGAGGTGGTGAAAAAACTGATGCCTCTATCCTGGTAGGTTTTTTGTGTGTTTTTTTTCTTTGTGGCTTTGACACAATGTGCTTTGCATTTCTTTTCAGGGTCATTTTGTCATATCTCATAAAGTACAGTGAAGTGCATATTCCACATAGGCCTGCAGATCAGTTCAAGAGGTCACTACACAGTATCAAGTGTTCATTTCCATGCAGAAAAAAATGAAAGCAATTAAGATGAAAGAAGCTGACATGATATAGTTGTACCTCTGCAGAACAAGCATTCTGCTGCATAGATTAAGTGGGCCACTGTGTGATATCTCTATGAGATTAAAAATTGCTGCAGAGAAGACAGACTTATGGGTTGTCAAATGCTCCTCTCTTTATGGTTAGGTAAAAGTGAAAATCGGCATTCATCCTGCGTTTCCAGGACCCCCTCTTAAATGTCCATGTTTCTTCTGATGAAGAAGCAAGTCATACAAATATCCATACTCCATCTGCATATCAACAGAGACATGATAAAGGAGTGACCTCAGACACTGTTATCCTTATGGTGCTATTCTGTGGAATTCAGTGTGGTAGCCCGGGATGCTACCACAGGGCAGCTTGCCCTCCCTTGGAGGACGAAGGAAGTTTAAGGGTAAAGTTGAGTTGGGGTTTGGAAGTTTGAGATTGTGAATTCATATGGGTTTGCATGTGTTATTTTATTTTCCAATATGGATCCTAGGCAAACAAAATGGTTGCAGGCCTGAGGGGATTCCCGGGCTGGTGGAACTTGATGGACAGTTGCCTAGGTGAATAACAAGGTTATGTAATGCCAGTTAATGTATTCATGTTCTCCGGCTGTTGTTGGTTCTCCTGTTGCTCCCCAGTTCTCGGTCACCCTTGATTGGTCTGTTTGAAGTTTTCTCCTCCCTGTTGCAAAGTTACTTAAGTTACCCCCTACACTGTAAGGGGCTTTTTGCCTCAGGTTCTTTCTTGAATGAAGACCTGCTGGTGAGAAGCCTGCCTCCCGCTCTCCTTGAAGCGCCTCTTTTAGATAGCTAGGCCACTGCCTTTCCCTAGGCAAACCAACACAGCTAGCCGAGCTTGTGGCCTCCTTCAGGGGCTGCTCCCTGAAGGGGAAGTATCGCGGCTGCGGCTCTCCCCTGGACAAGGGGGGCTCAAGGCCGGTGATAATTCAGTGTTCAGGTGGCAAAGTGCATTTTCCCATAATGATGAGTGTCTGTATGGTTCCACATACACCAGTATTTCCAAACTGCAGTGCTCCTGTTGCAGATGGGCTCTCAGTCAAATAGCTTGGCATCCGTACCAGTACAGCATAACTGTCTGAATGAGGATGTACCAACTGAGATTTTTCATCAATTGACCAGACTGGTACAATACTGATATAACCCTTTATTATCCAGTGATAATAGAGAGTGTAGTTATTAGAGGTATCTCAATGTTCTGACCAGAGAGAGCTGCAATTTTTTAAACGTGTTTTTTTATTTAAATGTGATTTCCCAACATTCTGAGAGCATATTTGAAATTTAAATGTAAACATTTGAAAATTGACCATGCCTACATTTTGAGAAAATACTAGTATTCCAAATGACTACAAGGAAATTGAATTACAACAAACCAGCTTAAGACCCTTGAAATGATAAATAAGAATACCCATGGAGGAGTTTGATGCAGTTAAACTAGTCAACTTAAAATTTATTTCTCAAAAAAATAATCAGATTAATTTGACTGATGGTCCTCCATGAATCAAATACATTTTTCCATGAAAGGTACAATTATAGAATGATATAAGAGTCTAGATTGGCAATGATCTCCAGATACCCGCTATGGAAAGCAGGGCATTAGTCTAGGCTAACTGTGGCCTTGCCAAGCTGTCATCAGTGTTTCCAACTATGAATAGGTCTGAGCACCATATCTAGTGTTTAACTATCCTCCAGATTATTTTTTTTTCCTTACATCTAAATGGAATTCCCCCTGAATTGACTCATGCTTATTATCTCTTCTCTCTGTTCACTTTGGGCCCTTTTGTATAGAATAGTTCCTTCTCCTCTGTAACTACGATTCAGGTGATGGAAAACTCTGATTAGACCCCTCCTGAACCTTTTCCTCACAGGTCCTTTAATTTTTTTTCATACATCAAATTCTTCGATGCTCCTATCATCTTGTGTCTCCTCCTCTTATCACTCTCTGTTTGTTCTGTATTTCACTTGGGAGGCACCAAAATTGAGCACAATGTGGCCTAACAAGTGCTGTGTGGAGTGAAACAATCACATTCCCTGTGATGCAGTTGTTGGTGTGATCACTGACATTGTTATTGCTGCAAAGGCATGCTGCTAAGTCACATTCAGCTCACCATCCATCAGCAGCCCCAAATCTTTTCTGTCAGAGCTGTTCCCAACCAGTCAGTCCCCAGTCACTACTACTGACTGAATCATTCCATCTTGGCTGCAGGATCTCACATTTTACTTTGTTAAACCTTATGCAATTCCTTTTAGCCTGATTTTCTCGACTGTTGAGAACTCTGCATTTTACCTCTTCCATCCAGTGTTATCTATCTCCTGTCCCAATGTGGTGCCAGTGGAAAAGCTGATGTTAGTGTAGCCAGTGCAATCACCCAGGTTGTTTTTAAAGACCGAGGAATCCCATTCATAACCAACTGACAGTTTAACTCTGAGATATTGATGACTTTTTGACCTCAGCACTTGAGACACTTTTCCATCCATCTTCAGACTGATTTATCCAGGCTGTCTAATCAGTTTCAACAAGTATGTGAGAGATCATGTCAGACATCCCCCAGAGGTAAAAAAAAAATTGATATCCATTGCTCTCATCCATTTCTCCATTCACCAAGGAAGCCATCTCATCATAGATAGAAGTAAGATTGGCTCCGTACAATTTAATCTTTGTAAACCTGTGTTGGCACTTCCTAGTCTTCTATTATATTCCCAGTAATGGCTATCAGGTCACTATTATTTCCTAGATTTTTTTTTCTTTTTGGTTATGGATGGAATATATTTTATCTGTGTTATTCTTCAATTTCCATGATGTTCTAAGAATGGTAGAGGAGTTTTGCACTAGTATCTTCTGATGTCTTCAGAATCATTCCATCAGGTCCTAGAAAACCTCTTCCTGTACAATTGCTACAGATGGTCCCTAACTCAATCCTGCCTTGCTGTCAGTGACTCACCATTTGCTCTTCCATTTCATCTTGGAATGGAGGTTTGAGAGCTGACATCAACCTTAAAGATCAAGGTGAAAACACGACTATTTCTTTTCTGTGTCATTCCTAACTAAGTTGCCAGCTCCATTCGGCAGCTGTCTGTGTCTTCCTTGTGCTTCCACTCAGTACTAACCAACCAATAGAAGTCTCTCTTTCTAGTCTGAGCTCCAGCTGAACTTTTTCCTTCCTAACTTCTTATCTGAAAGCTCAAATAATACATTTTGTATTCCTCTTTAGGCATGTGTCCACTTTCCTGTCTATCACGTCTCTTTTTTTTTTTTTTTTTTTTGAGCTCTTTGCATGCTATCTGTTCAGCAAGAAGTCTGGCTTATTTCTTTCTAGGACAGCTCATTTTTTCTTTACCTTTTGCTCCCCCCCTCCAAAGTAAGGGATTTGACAGATTTGAGCAGGATTTGAGCAGGCTGTCTCTGAAAATTTCTCAGCACCTTTGCCTACCATGGCAGACTCACATAGGAGTCCCAATAGTTCCCTGAGCAAAAACTCTCCTAGGAGCTGAAATCTGTACTTCTGAAATCTAAGGTGCTTATTTTGCTAATAAAATTTTGAGTGAAAACTTTAAAGTGAGGAGTAGGAGAAAGATTGTATATTGGTAGTCATGTGTGTTCGTGTCTGTCTGTGAGATTTAAAGTGTTTTGTTATTTGTGATATTAATTGCACACACACACTCTACATATTGATCATAAGTATTTGCCATTACTTCTGAAGTGCCTCAAGAGTTTAAAATAAAGAAAAACTCTCTCCTGATTCAACCTGTTTCTTTGCTTCTTCTTCTCGATCTATATTATTTTGGCTGGTGTTTTTTGTTTTGAACACAAAAAATCAGAACATTTCTTTTTTAGTAACAATATCTAATTAAAGAAACAATAGCTAACCATTTTGATTGCCATTTTCATGGTGAAAACAACAAAGAAATAAAGTTTCCACATGGAATTTTAAAAACGGTCTTTTAACCAACAGTAAAAGCTTGAGTAGTAGAATGTAAATTGGAAAAATTCATGGAGAAGTTTAGCTCATAATTGGATAAATGACTGTGAATGACATCCATTTCACCTCACTTAACTAATTTACAAGTCTGGTATGTAGTCCAAGTCAGATGTTTATACTCTCCAAGTAATCAATGGAAAGAAAGAAGCAGTGAGACATTCAGAGAGTGAATAATTCATTTTAAACAGGTACTATTAGTACCATGATAAATATATATCTGGAGATGCTGCTCTCTTTAATGTCTGTAGAAGAAATTTACATGAATAACAGATATATCTAATTTGAAGATGTTTAAAATGAGGTGAAATGAATTTCATTACCTGTGTGAGCTCTTCATACATAAATATGTTATATGAGAGCCTTATAAACTGTTCACTAATACAGTATCAATTGGCACACTGAAAGAATCCAGGCAAACAGCAATATGATGTTGATTCCTTGCAGATTTTTATCATTTTGTTCCAGAGATAGACTGACCATTTTCTTTAGTTAAATTAGATTGAACTGCTAAATATTTAAAATTTAGATAGTTAGAATTAGTAATTAGGATATTCTATGCATGCACACTACCCCAACTATTTCCAACTTTATTCAAGATTAGAAATCTTTTTTATATATCTAAATGATGTTATTCAGACCACTTTATCTTGTCTTTGTTCTTGATTGCTATAATCACTCATTTGATCTTGGAATTTTCACTATGAACAATAGGGGAAAAAATACAGCTATTGCAACTATCACCTGTAATCCCTTGCCTGTTTTACATTATCTGTCTTCTTATTCACTACACCAGTTCTCATCCATTTTTTTTTGTACAAATACTTTTAGTCTTACAATCCAGCCTCTTTAGAATTTGATCTGTTTTGCTGTTATCTTATTAAATACTCTTCCTTATCATTCACTCATTATGTTGTCATACTCCATACTCCTATGTCTAAATTTTCCAAGTTGTTGCCCTTAAGCCAATTTCCCAATTGCATAGTGACAAGTTCAGAAAAAAAAAAAATTGCAATGCACAAAATTTAATGAAGGGGTTAATTTCTCCGGTGAAAGGAATAGATAATTGTTTACTTCTAAAACCACTAGATGTTTGAGCTCTATCTCTTCTATAAAACTATTTATGTATGTTTGTGTATTTAATTAAAATATGCAAATAAAATCCCAACTAGAGCACTTAGTTACTTGTCAGTGTCCAACCAAGCAGCAGACAGTTGTCAGAGAAAGCACATATCTACAAAATAAGTTTGAACACTTTAATCTGAAACAACAAATATATGTTACCAAAATCAAAAGGAATTTTTGCTAACACAATTCTAACTTGACTTACGTGTATTTTCAGGAAATATGTGATTTGGAACCACTCAAAGAGAGAAATGAAAATAAACAAACAAAAAATTCTTAAAAGTTTCTGTAAGGAAAGGAGCAACAAATCTAGCATCCAGATAATTTATATTAACAAAACAAATATCTACTCTTGTATTTCCTAATTAATATTAAAGGCAGAACACAAGTATTCTGCTGTATATTTGGAACTGGACAGTCGACACAATGACCTGAAATAATTTTTGAAAGATTTTTTTTCAAACAAATGTTAGGAAAAGGATTTTCAAAAGTGTCCTTGAACCTCAAAAATACACGGTGTCGGAAAAGGTGTGAATCATTCAGTAAAGGGAAAAAAATCAATTTTGCTAATGCTCAGATTTCAAGGTTTTTCTTCTAAGAATCAGCTCAAGAAATATAATGAAAAAAATCACATTATTATTAATTTATACAGACTATTTCAGAAGGCCACATTTCCTAATCCAAAATGCAGATCATTCTGACTTATAATTTCTCTTTTTAAAAAAAATGTCATTAGAGACAGACTCTGTAATAATCTATTTTCAGACATTAGTGACACCTTCTCATTGCCTATGAGTGAATTGTTTCAAATAGCAGAAATTTACACTTGGATTTAAGTAATTTCACTTAATGAATCACATTTTTAAACAGAAATACAGTTATTACACATGAAATACATGCATATTGTTCAAGATAATTCATTAAATCAAATAAAATGCAATAACGGTAGGAAAAAAAATCCTTATTTTTCTTGCAAACCAAGCAAGAGAGAGGTTTTTCATGTAACACTTGCTAGATTACTGAAATCTATTCTATACAGATTCTATACAGGTCTTCTACCATGACAAGAGACAGTAGTTTTGTAGGGTTGTTAACGTTCTTTACACCAATTCATGTAAGTAGTCGTTAGTACTTCCCACTTGAGTGACCCAAGGATACGATGCATTCAGATACAACCTTGGGAAATCAGGAAACCCGGTGCAAAATTTTGTGTTCATTCTGGTATAAGGTGTTCTATTTTGACAGGTATAAAAAGTTCTGTACTTTTTTACAACCTGACCTTTTCTATGAAGTTTTGGCTGGAACCCTAACTGTCACAAACATGTGTTCTCCAAATGATCTGAATTTGAGGGAAGCTGGTTCCGCTGACATTTTAATCACTGGTGTATCCATTGACTTCTATTTACTGTGTTAAATGTGAGTTGTTCTGTTGCGCACTTTAATTTCTTTTTTCATGTGGCTGTACTACTGGATGGCATGCCATAAAAGACACTGACAGATAATGGGCCATACAGTAAAGCCACTACAGCCAGAGTTAAACAAACTGGCTTGTTATTCTTAAGCTGTTGCATTTCTAAGTATGAAATTCGGCAAAAATTTGCAGTCAATATTCGTGCTCTATACAACTCTATTTTTCCACCTAACAATAATTTGAAATAAAAAGGGATGCTGAAATATTGTTCAGACAACAAATCCTTATGGTTTCTGCTTTACTAAAGGCATTTTTTTAAATTTCCATTTCGGTTTTGCCTGTATTGGTTGGTTTCCAAGGTAATATTACTCTATTTTCAAAGTCTGTTCACATAAATGTTCAGACAACAATAGAGTTTTGACACATGGGTGATGTTGAAAAGTATTTGATCTCACATGTCAGCACTGTTGCTCTCATAATTCTGTTATTACCCTGTGCCTTAAAACTGCATAGCTGTCTTAAAATTAGTGCACGTCATAGTTTACAGCAAAAGTTACTGCTTTTGAATGCTATTTCTTTTATCAAGATTATAATAATGTGTTTATTTATAGCAGCAGATAGCATCCATTCGTTCCTTCTGCTGTTTTTTTTTACTCTCCCATTAGGGCAGTAGCTGTGGTCATTCGTGTACATGACTGAGAAAAGCAAAGCCAAGGAAGAGCACGTGATTTCAAGCACTATGACCGGGAGCATCACAATATGCAAGGACTCCTAAGGCATTAATATTTTTGAGCACTGGTTAAGCATTTTTCCTTCTCAGATGTTTAAATATTCATTTGGCTATCAATTTCATATGATCTTAAAATAAAAATACTACTAGTTTATAACTGAGAACTTGATCTGCTGTCTTTATCAATTTTCTTTTTATTCCTCCCTCATTATCAGCAGCTTGCCAATCAAGTAATTTTCATTTAAGTATGTTGGATAGTCATTCAAAGATCTTTTTAAGTTGAACATTATCACACAAAGTGAATCACTATTGTCTTGCTTGTGCAGAAGTGATTAGTGAATTATTTATTAAAAGTCACAAATAAATTCTGGCTTCAGTTTTTGCTTATCAGAATAAACACCTAATGTACAATAGCATGCTGTTATTGTAGGAATAATATAGGAAAGATATAATTTCATGTTATAAGGAGTAATATCACTAAAGTTTTTGTACTTTAGTACAAAGAAGAGAATTATATTTTCTTCAGATTGCAAAATACCTCAAATGCCTCAAATCCAAGGGAGCAACAAATGGAAAATAATATATACATTTGAGATTTTATTTTAAAAAATTAAGCTTGTTGCTTATTAATAATAAAACAAAAGAAAACAAAACAAAACAAAATCTTCTCTAAATGAAGCTCTGATTATAAAAAAACCCTTCCATAACTCCTGTGGATAAATTAATTCACAAGGATAAAAATGTTTTATCCAGATTATCTATTTCAAGTGAATCTTTCTGTGTGAGATATAAAATCACAGTTTATGCACAGAAGTCATAATGTAGACTCTGTAGTCTACATCAACTGCTCATTAATATTTTACCATATTTTTAATTTAAAGTGGTATTGTTAGTGTTACATTTGCATTAGATTACTGAAGATGGTCATTTCTCAATGTTAACAAAGAGGTAGAGAAATAGGAGGTGAGAAGTAACCCATGTTAAGAATATCCAAAAGAGCTGATTCCTTATTAAATATTATTGAATTACTTTGTGCTACTTTCTAATCTTGGAACAGTTTCAGTATTTGACCTTGTCTCTTCCTGAAAGATGGTCTCTATAAACCTGCCTCTGGTACTCAGAACCTAGACACATCTTCCTAATACCCATTGATGTTACCTTTCTTCCATTCAGTTTTTATGCCAATTCCAGCCAGCAGTTGCCTGCTTTTAATTGATTTCTGTGGATTTAGTATTGGATTCTCTCTGAGCAGTCATTCTGAAATGGCTCTTTAGGGTTTAATGAATGAGCCAGTAAGCAATCTTGATCATCATCAACAAATACACTGTGTAAAGAAATACCCTGTATAATACAGTACATATAAAATGTAATAGACTCCCTGTTACTCTGCCCTCTTGTATCTGAACAGCATGAGGGACGACCTTCAAAGTCTGTGGCAGACAGCCCTGCATCCTAAACCTTTGTAGTTCCTAGCTTGTGTAGCTCAGCAGCAAGACACAGTCATATTTTGGGTAGAGCTAGAGAATTAGGACACTTGCTAAGTTTCCCACAGCCCCAGTTTCTGGCAGCATGGTTAAACAAACATCCTGGATAAAGAATCCTTGGAGTGATCCAGTTACCTGAAATCATGTTATACCAGATTAAGGTAACACTAAAAGGTAAAATGAAGCTCCTATTGAAAACCTCCAAAATAGTTATATGTCTAAAAACAGTTGTATAAGAAATAGGCAAAGAAATAAAAACTTTGTCATTCTGTTTACATGGTGACTATCATAAAAATTTGTCATTCTCTCATATTTTAGCTTTCTTATCCTGGCAGGAAAAGTTTTCAGGCTTTGGTTATATGTTCTCTCAGGGCTTGGGAGAATATTAGCCCTTACTGACAGCTCCTCTTCTGAGATATTTGAGAAGGTATCAAAGATAGTTTCAAAACAGCTGCTGGTGAACAGCATCCATTTGAATAGGAAAACAGCCTTTTTGGGTTTCTTTTTTGCTAAGATGAAGTACTGTACAGAGACACATCAACATTTAGGAGGACCATAGGGATGGACAAAAGGAATAAAAGGCAAATCACCAACCTATCTTACCAGTAAAGAATGATGTTAGCATTTCAGGTACACTTCATGGGTTTTTTAACATTACATTAACTTTTTTATAATAAATAGAAATAAAACTAATAATTGATCCCAAACAAATCCCTTATTGGGGAGGATATAAAAGTTCACAACTTGGAAACAAAGAATGAAAGAAGTCAGAGTCAGTTTTAAGTAAAAAAGAGCTCAGTTACACAATATGTGAGTATTCTGTGAGCTGTTAGAGTTTCTTATCTCTCACTGAACATACAGATTCATATGAGGACTGAACAAAAAGGCACAAAAGAAGAATAAGGAAGAAGAGCATTTTATTCAAAATAAAGTAGAAATTCAATTTTCAACTTTTCTCCTATTTTTTTTTTTAGTTTTATCTTCCACAGCAGAAGGATATATGCACAAACCCTATTAAACTATTCACATCTACATCTTTAAATTCCAAATTAATGAATCATAACTGTGCTACAGTAATCCACTTTAGGACATGATTGACACTTAAAAGCTGTGTCCTGATTAGTTATTTTGGTTATTTGGATTGTGTTATAGCTATTCACCAACCTTCAGAAATGTGTCTTTATAACATAATCACTAATAACTCCGTGACAATCCTAAAGCTAAGATGAATATAATAAAAGGGTGCAGTAAGTAATAATTGCTTCATCTGTTTTTGTCCTTCCCATCTCACAATTTAGCTTCTAGATAAGTCTTTTCAACTTCAGTTTAATTTTTTCACTGCTTATCCATCCCTTGAACATTTAACTTTCCCTGATACATGCTTGGTAAAAATTAAGTTCTGTATGAATCAACAGAGTCTGACTATATAAAAATTCCCTTTTTTCTCTCACATAAGCTAAATTAAAAAAAAAAAAAAATCACAAAAGAACTGAATGTTTGAGGTTAGAAAGAACCTCTGCAGTTCATACTGCTCAAGGATGTTACAAGGACAAAGCCCTTCCCACAAGCATGGTTGTCATCAGAAGGCTTACATGTTTAGGAGTACTACAGATATGAAAAACAACATGGAATCCATTTCCTGTAGATAATGCGGAATACACTAGACCAGGCTCCTGCCCTTTGAGAAGGTCATTGGATTTGTGACCTGAATGTCACATGGTTTTCGGAACACAAGAGACAAAACTTCTTTTTGTAATTGAAGAAGCAGTGATTTTTAATGCTGAATTATTATACAGGTTATAAAATCTATATATTTACAGGTAGCAATATAAACTTTCTTTAGACTTATAGGGAACTTTTGATATGAAAAAACCAGTCCTGACCAGACTAGGGGTTAATCAGATGAGTAACTGCAAATTAAGTGAAAATTATTTCAGGGAAAAAAAAAATCATATAACTATACAATGCAGATATCTCCCTTGCTGACAATTTAGGAAGATAAGGAAATTTGTCTTTGTGTTTCCTAGTGGGGAAGAGGGGGACAAGCTCTTTAAATATATAAAATGTCACACAAAAAAGAAGCCTTTTTTTGTTTTGTTTTTTTTTTTTTAATAAAGAGTGTGTATGTGAGCAGAGAGAGGTGGAGATGAACAAGCTGCTTTGAAACGAGTCTCCAAATCTAACACTGGCAGTGCAAGTCAGGAAAATCATGTAGAGCAAAGAGCAGTGTCTGGAAGTGAAATTTTAAGTTGAATGCTTATTTGGACATCCTTTTTGTACACTTTGTTTCTTAAATTTGTAACTCAGTGGGGTTAATTTACTCCTTCTCTAGTTTNCTAAAGCAAGGCCACCCAAAGCCAGTTGCCTCAGACTACATCCAAGTGGCTTTTGAAAATCCCCAAGAATGGAGACTACGCAACCTCCCTGAGAAATCTGTGCCAGTGCTCAGTTCTGAAAATCAGACCTTGTCATGTGAAACTCTGATATGTGGCTGCCCGGAGTGGTGACAGCATGGGCTCTTTGTCTTACCTGGGGAAGCGGGAAAGTTTAATGAGGACATGAATATGCATGATGCCAAAAGCTATTGGTTGCTGTAATGCTGTCACTCCCCCACTCCTCTATACCTGATTGGACAGTCCTGTGGCAGCCACGCCCCGGACCAAGATTATAAGAATGCTTCCCCAGCCAGACTCCTCGCTTTTGGAGCACTGCAGCTGGAATAAAACTGCATGTTCTCTGGAAGCCAGTGTCCCTTTATCCTTTCTCCAGAGAAACCCTACTTATGTTAGAAATCTCCCCCTTCCCTCCTTCCTACAGGCGTGCACGCACGGACGGGACCACCGGCCATTCCCCGAGAGGAAGAAGCTGGCTGGACACACACACACTCTAGCCGGGACAACAGAGCAGGAGGGAGAGAAGCAAGGGACATTTTTCTAACACTGATACACTGCTCAAGGATGTTACAAGGACAAAGCCCTTCCCACAAGCATGGTTGTCATCAGAAGGCTTACATGTTTAGCAGTACTACAGATATGAACAACAACATGGAATCCATTTCCTGTAGATAATGCGGAATACACTAGACCAGGCTCCTGCCCTTTGAGAAGGTCATTGGATTTGTGACCTGAATGTCACATGGTTTTCGGAACACAAGAGACAAAACTTCTTTTTGTAATTGAAGAAGCAGTGATTTTTAATGCTGAATTATTATACAGGTTATAAAATCTATATATTTACAGGTAGCAATATAAAGTTTTTTTAGACTTATAGGGAACTTTTGATATGAAAAAACCAGTCCTGACCAGACTAGGGGTTAATCAGATGAGTAACTGCAAATTAAGAGAAAATTATTTCAGGGGAAAAAAAAAAATCATATAACTATACAATGCAGATATCTCCCTTGCTGACAATTTAGGAAGATAAGGACATTTGTCTTTGTGTTTCCTAGTGCGGAAGAGGGGGACAAGCTCTTTAAATATATAAAATGTCACACAAAAAAGAAGCCTTTTTTTGTTTTGTTTTTTTTTTTTTAATAAAGAGTGTGTATGTGAGCAGAGAGAGGTGGAGATGAACAAGCTGCTTTGAAACGAGTCTCCAAATCTAACACTGGCAGTGCAAGTCAGGAAAATCATGTAGAGCAAAGAGCAGTGTCTGGAAGTGAAATTTTAAGTTGAATGCTTATTTGGACATCCTTTTTGTACACTTTGTTTCTTAAATTTGTAACTCAGTGGGGTTAATTTACTCCTTCTCTAGTTTAGATATGAGCTAATATTTCTGACATAACTTTATAGCCAATAAAGTGAAAAAACATGAGGAAAAATTTAACTCATTCTACTGTAACAGCCTAAATTAGGTCAGAGGAATTGTTCCCATGTTTCTCTGGAGATTAGGGTAATTTTAGACATCTACACTGCTGTCATGGTTTAGCCCCAGACAGCAACTCATCCCCACATGGCTGCTTGCTCACTCTCGCTGCAGTGGGATGGGGAAGAAAAAGAGAGGGGTAAAAGTGAGGAAATTCATGGCTTGAGATAAAGGCAGTTCAATAGCTAAAGCAAAAGTTGCATGCTCAAGTAAAGAAAAACCAAGACTTTTTTTCACAGCTTCCCACAGGCAGGTGTTCAACCATCTCTAGGAAAACAGGGCTCCATCACACACAATGGGTACTTGAGAAGACAAATGCCACCACTTCAGATGTACTCCTTTGCTTCCTCCTTCCCCCATCTTTATCTGAACATGGCACCATACAGCACGGAATATCCATTGGGTCAGCTGGGGTCGGCTGCCTGGACTGTGTCCCTTCCCAACTTCTTTTACACACCCAGCCTACTCTCTGCTTGGGTGGGGCATGAAGCAGAACACCTCTTGGCTCTGGGTAAGCACTGCTCAGCTATAACAAAAATATCTCTATATTTTCAACACATTTTCACTGGAAAACCAAAACAACCCCATAGTAGCTACTATAAAGAAAATGACTCTATCACAACCAAATCCAGGACAACTGCTGATATAAAAATTTATGGGAGATGGATGCCACACCATATAAAGCTTTTCTGCTTCACCAGTGCATGTGTGTGGTACCAGTAGTCAATGAAAAGAAGGATGTCCTGAGAGACCTGATCTCATTTACATAATTCAAAGAGCTGGAGTATACCTCCTGCCTGCCTGTAGTGTGCAGTCATGTGTTAAATCTTTCAAGATCACACCCCATCTAAACCATGGCTTTTTTGCAAAGCTTTGAAGACAGCAGAGATACCACAGAGACACTTTTGACAAATGCTGCTATGATATTTCATTTAATATGGTTAGATTTCATAACTGGTGATGTAAAAGAATATGGCAGGATCACTATTAGTCAAATCCTATAATGTTAGGAGTTACAATATAAGGAAAGGTAGACTGTGATTATAGTATTTTTATTATGTATAGATTTACAGAAATTAACCTGACAGAAGCTACTGATTAGTCTTTGGATTATAGGGCTAAAAAGTACAAGTTAATTGTCATAATGTGATGTAGAAATGACTGAAGCAGAAACTTCCTCAGTAATTTCTCATAGAAGCAAAAAGCTTGGTGGATGAATCTTACCAAAAGTTCTCAATGATTTAATTCTTCTCTTCCTTTAATGATGCTAAACAGCCAGCTGTTCCTAACTGAAGAAGAATAGAGTGAATTCAGAAAATTTCTGAAAACATAGGTTTTCCTTCTCAAGTAATGCTTCAGACATTCTTTAAATTGCTTACTAGTCTGATAGCAAGAAAGAGCTGATCATCTTTAATTAACTTCTGTTTTGTCTAGTCAATGTAGAGTTATAATATCCTGGTTAATATTTTATAGCATATATTGAAACATAATATTTGTCTGTGATTCTTATGTCTGATTCTTGAAACTGTCTTGTTTTTTTGTTAATTATTCCAGTGCATACACCCCTGAAGGCATACATCATTGACAAACATTTTTAAAAGATATGTTGTTATTGTTAAATTGCAAGCAAGCAAATATTAACCTGATACCCAGCTCAAGCAAACATCTAACACTTCAGATCACAGCAGCTGCAAGAAGACAGCAGAAGCCAGATTCAAAAAATCATACAACATTCTGCTTGCACTTCTCTTTCTCAGTCTGTAAGTGACAATTCTGCATCATTCAGCTGGGTGGGAGGGAGAGCAGATTTGGGATGAATAAAAGAGCTTTGTTCAGATCAGGAAATCTGCTATGGTAACTACTGTAAAATCATCACAGCAAAAAGAGTCATCATTGAACAAATTTGTTTTGTATAAAGGCCCTGTGAAGCATATGTGATGGCTTGGGTTTTGCTGTGGTTTTCATTGCATTTGGTTAGGGGTTTTTTTAGCATTAGATGCAATTTTCAATGGAAAGAAAAATAAAATAATGCATCTTGCCTCATTTGAAAGCATGAAGCACAATCTCTTAAGATATTGTAAGCCAAAGTGTATGGTTGTACTCCATAACTTGAGTAATATTTCACATAAAGACACAGAAAAATTCTTGTCAATACTTTTAGAAATCAGTAATTCCTTATATTCTTGGCTTGAGTTGTCTTAAAGGAACTTCTCAAAAAGTAATTAATCAACAGATTCTAAATATTCATTATTTTTTTTAAAGCATTAACAATTTAGTCTATGTAAAGGATTTTTCATGTACATACATTTTGATAACTTTGTATGCCTCTTCCAACAGTCATTTTTATGGATTAATTCTTTTAGATGAGTGTCATGGTATAACTGCAGGTTGCAGCCATGGAGTCATGTTAATTTTGAAATTTTTATAGAATTATTATCTACTGTTGTTTCACTTATCATATCCTCATTTTCAGGGCGTAGGTTCTACTCTACTCCAGTGGCATACTAAATTGTTTCACTAAGGGGCAAGAAAACCAAAAGGAAAAAAAAATTGCCTGTCTAAACATCATAGCACAATATTAATAACACAAATTAAATCCTTAAACATAAAAGCACAGAGAAAATACATTATTTTCCAAACTGGAAGCCTGCTAGGGACTTTTGTAGTCTTGAAGCCTCTTCCTGTCATATGCAGCATGAAATTTAGAAATACAATCTAGTCAAAGTGAGAGTTCTTGCATTCTGTCAGGCACAGAGTATATATGGAACATTCTTAAGCTGGTTAATTGTTAGAGGTGCATCTTCATTTTAATGTACTTATATATACTTGGTTTTGACAAATAGCCTGGTAAGAGTAAAACAGGAGTCAATTGTTGGATGTTTTGACATAAGGAGATATGAAAAATATTCTTCCAAAATATGCATTCTTTCATGCATTAGCATCATCTTCTTTCTCAGTCTTCCAAAGTCACTGTTCTATTATGTGTGAGGGTGAATGTTTCACATCAAGCAGATGGAATCTGTGGGGAGCTCATTCTGGAAAGGAGAATTTGAGGAGATAAAATTAGTTCAATGGCAATAATTTTTCAGTCAAGTCATCAATCAATATTCTGTTATTCGTATATTCATATCTGGTTGTTCATGTCTAGCTGCTCTGCTCCTGAAAGCAAGAATGTTTATCTGCAGCTCCTACTAAAACTGCTAGCCTAGTACAAAGTGTTCCTTATTTTACTTTAAAACTGTATTGTCAACCTGATTTTCAAGCACTGAGAGATGTAAACGGGTATTTCTTTCCCTGCTTTAATTTTGTACCACTGCCCATCACAGATGGAAGCATAAAATAAACTAATAATAAATGCATTTTCTTATTGTTGAAGGATTGAAAGACCAAAGTGGTGTTTATGTATGCACTTGGTCCTGCTCTTGAAAATTAATGATTCTTCTGTGAGACAATCCAAGTAAAGAAACAATAAAAAAATATGGTGGATCACTTCTGGCATATGAAAACATGAAGTGGCTGTGTTCAGCAAAATGAATAAAGGTCTCAGAATTATTAATTGTGCCACATATGCTACTCCTTCAGAAATAGAATAACAAAATTGTGCATTATCAAGAAGCGTAAGATCCTTGTGCTTTGGGTTTTTTTTTTTTAGATATTTTTCTGAATGCAAAAGGTTGTGTATGAGTAAAAGCTCAGAAAGTTCTTGAAGAAAAATCGATTTAGGGTTACAGAGGCCATTAGAGCGGCAATATGGTTTTGGGGAGACACTTAATACAAGTTTAAGACAAATAATTTGAGTCAGAAAAACACAGTATTAGGAGGACTGAAAGTTATGAATAGAATACATAAATACACTTTTGTGCAAGGAGAGGGGTAGCAAGAAATCCTTGTCCAAAACATCACTACTTCATCCCAGATGGAGGATGTAAAAACATGGGGAATGGTTAACCAGGAAGGCTGTGTAATTTCCACCCTGGTGATGCTCAAAAGCAAGCCAGTGAAAACTGAAAAACCCAGTCTAACTTTCAAGACAGACTGCTTTGAGAATGATGTTGGACCAGATGACCTATAGGAGCTGTTTATAACCTAAATTATTCTATTATACTGTGATTCAGCTTGTCACAGATTGTTCTGAAAAACTTGGCAGGAGTAAAGTTTTAAGAAATTAACATTGTGTTCCCTGAAATAAATTTTTAAGTATATAGTGAACACATGACAGTTAAATAAGGATTTAAGTTCTGCAAGAAATTTTACATTTTCTATGCTCCTCCAACCCCATACAGAAGGAAAGAGCCAAATGATCACTTCTTTTAGCATCCCAAAAAAGCAAAATTCTGAAAATAACAGCAACAACAAGATTGTGCCTAAAGATCAAAAAGTCTCACTCTGCAGAACTCATTTTTCACAGTACTGTAACATTATATTAAAATGTAATCCTTGATTCCTTCTTTCAATAATCTCTAAATACAAAATTCTCTATGTATCAGAGAATTCCGTTAAATTACAGTCCATGCTTGAGAACTATCTTAGAGAAGTCTGAATCCTAATGTGGCTAAATATCTCAGTTGTTCAATCATCAGTCATGATTACTTTTCTGTTAGTGAGGCAACATGAGGTAAAATAGTAAAATGTCTAGAAAATCTGAAATAACGTGGTAACCCTGTATGAATAGACAGCAGGGTATTTAGTATAAGAGTCCAAAATCTGTATAAATTATTGTTATACCTACTTAAAAGTATATATATATATATATATATATATATATAAAATGAAATAGAATGTATCATGGTAGAAAATTGCTTGAAGAGTTGCCAGAGACCTAGGGAGCTTCAAAGCTTTAGGATCCTTGTACTTTTGGAAATGAGAGCTGAAAATCTTGATTCACATTCCTTCTCAGAAACATATCTAGAAATTCATAATTCAAGATGTTACAAGACTTTTGTTTAACTTAAATGATAACGTGGAAATCACATTCACTATAGTAGATTTTATGCCCTTCACCATAATTGATTTTAGATTTCTTGTAATTTATTTCTCTTGCATGAGTTTTAAGAATGTATAACTAATATACTTGTAAATTTGTCAAACTAAGTTGAAATTATGTGTCTGGAAAACACTTTGGTGGACACAGGATTTTACAAAACTATACATTTATGGCTGCATGCAACTACTATTAGATAATCACAACAACAATAGCAAAACAATTCCACTTCTTGGTAAAGACACTTAACATTGAATGAAATAGGCTTCAGTCAAAAAGCTGGTAAATTTAAAGCAAATGCCAGCAGATCCAAGTATATGTAATGAATGCTTCAAACAAGCATGAAAAGTGTCATTTAATATAGGACTAATATACTAAATTTTGTTGTCCTGCATTACTCAGAAGATTGATAATGTAATAGTTTTTTCTCTGCGGTTGTAGCCTAAAAATACAAAAAAAAAAGACAATTGCAAGAAAGCAGATATTCTCTCCCTAATTATTGACTGCTGTGTGATAGAATATTTGATAATATAATCCATCAGAGTGTAATGGGGTGTCCCTTTTTTGAAGAAGAAAATATGAAGTTTTGCTGCTTATAAAGTTAGTGAAAAAGAAAAAAAAAAACAACAACTCAGTTTTGTGAAATTATTGTGATGAATGAATTGTGCATTATATGTTGCAATCAGGGTTGAAAAATATATTCATAGGAAAAAAACTCCTTGCTAGTCGCAATGTGTTCTGAGTTATATATTGCGTAGAAATTGGTCTGTCTCTAGCTTTTTATTAAAAGCAAAAGAAAAAGGAAGTAAAAAACATTTTTCAAGTACTAGCAGCTGCAAAAAGTGTGTATTATCTCAAAGAATTTTAGGCTGAAGCAAAATTTCAGCCTTTCAGAGTCTTACATTGTCAGTATGCTTCATGTAATGATAATCTGAAATGATTATAACGTGAAAGGGATGCATGTTATTTTAGATTTAAGATGTTTATTAATTTACCTTGAATCTTCCCAGATGAAATGAAGAGCAGAATAACTTAGAAGAGATATTTACCTTCAGATAGTAGCTACTATCACTGAAGTCTCAGTAACTGAAATCTAAGGTAATTTTTTTGTATTTGCATAATTTTTGATGTTTACAACATGTGTGAAGTAGATGTTACCCCTTATTTTATGTGTACTATCCCCATCTATGGCTGCCACATCTAGTGCTCAGTTGTGGTTCCAGATACCAGCTGTGATGTGGTCTAGGCCAAAGCACCAGCTTTTTCAGGATTAAGTACAAATGCCCAGGTTCATTAAATTTGCTGTTTCAATTTAGGCAGCAGTAGGTAATTTCCCTGTTACTCCATTCAGCTTATCTTTTTTTGCAAGGCAAGATACCTTAGACTTACTGTTCAATAACAGCATTTCCTAGCCAGATAAAATTATGTTTTTTAAGCTCACATTTTAGCTTCTTTTAAGTTTCCTGTTCATGCGCTCAGCTTGGGTTGTGAGCAAGAACTTCATCTCTTGACACTGACAGCTCCATTTGAATCTTTCCACAGTATCAAGTTTTTAAATTAAGCCTTTGATTCCATTGGTTTAAACTCATACTCTAGTAAAAGTTATTCACTTTTTTAGATCTCATAATGAAAAAAATCTTATTTATTTTGTCGTCTTTCTTCCTCAGTGGTTCCTTGTGTGCAAACTCATTAAGCAGATACTCTTAGAATGAGTGCTAGTGTTGACAGATAATTTTTGGTTTTCTTTACAGATGGGTATGAAGACTACGTGAGTCTGTTAGGGCTGGGACATTCATAACAACACCAGATCCCAGTTGTCTGTGTAGGAAGAATGAGGCATTGGAACTGTGGAAGAGTAGATAAGACATCTGAGTTATCTCAGGAGACCAAAAAATTGTGTTAAAATATTGTCTTTTTTTTTTTTCAAAGTGAAGCTGTCTGTTTTAAGAAAAAATTATGAGTGAAGGCAAATGGTGAAGCATGTCACCATTAAAGTCTAACAAGAGAGTGCAAAAGCATCTATCCACAAAACAAACTGAACTACTGTTTAAAGCAGAGAACTGAGATGAGAGATAGTGATGACTTTAAAACTAGAAGAGAGGAGCTGAGGCAAATTTGCATCAGGCAGTTTAGCAATTATTTTGAATGTGGCAAAGATAAATTAGAAACATATTGCTGAGAAAGAAGCACATTGCTAAGGGAAAATGCTGTAGTTGAGATCATCTCAGTAGTGTTTCAGGCAGACTGATATTTAAAGTCTGGGAGGTACTTCAAGCCAAGTACTTCAAATACTGTGCAGTCAACAGTTTATTTTACCAGTGAAGCCAGATGCACTTTGATAGAAAGTTTAGAGCCTGGCAAATTTGTTTGAATGTGTCCTGCAGCTGCTGGAGATTTTAAAGGGATGAACAGGCTGTAGTCAACTAAAAGGCAGCTAATTTTGACCCAAAGGTGCAATGAGAGCTTAATGTGCCTGCCATGTCAATGTAGGCTTTGTAGTAAAATGAACTATTATCTTTGGATTTTTAAAATTTGAATGGATTCAAAATGAAGATAAACTCTGGTATCTTTTTGGTTCTAAGTGCCACAAAAAACCATTTCATCCCTTGGAGACATCTTTATCTAATTAATATTTCAAATACATCTCAAAAATAATTATTTTCAGGGATGCTCATAATTCATCATATCTGATGGTTACTAAAAAGATCAGACCATTTTTATGAGTAAAAACATCCTGCAACATCAGCAGGTAATGCAGAGAGCTCTGAGCCAAGACTCTGCTACGGCAGCAAATGGTGCAGGAGAACATGCCAAGGAATATGAACTTTCTAACAAAGTGCAGCCATCTTTTAAGTGATCCTGAATGTGTTAGATTTGGCAATTCGTATACATACTACTACCCAAAATTACTTTTACCCTTGTGCCTTTTGTTCAGATCAAATGCCTTGTTCTGAATGCAGTGAAGGTCTGCTGCACAAGCAATGACAGTCATTGTGGCAAACACAAGAGGAATTTGTACAGAATTGTTTTGAAAAGAATCTCTTAAAAGGGCAAGATGATATTAACTAACTGTGTGAGGAAAGAAAGGGCAAAGGAAAGGAAAGAATTAATGAAACTCAAATTAAAAACCAAGAAGGAACTCTATCAAATTTGAGGGAAGCTAATAAAACATTAAAAATGCTCAAATGAGAATCAAAACAAGCTGCATGGAAAAAGAAAACCAAAAACTCAGTATGACTAGAAGTAGGATTTCAGACAGTTTTCACTGGAAAAATCTGATAGATGCAGAAATGAAAGGGGAAAAAAAATCAGCTACGTTTCAGGATCTTACACATGAATTATATGCGTGGGGGAACATAAGGGAAGAAACAGAGATGAAAAAATCAGTGGTTCTACCTTGCTGTTAAACTGACCTATGATCAAGCTTCATCAGGTGATATGTATTAGACACTGCTGCTCAGCACTCATACTGCCCATTTGACATTTAAGAATTCCACTTTTCTGATTATTATAGTCACTAATTTATCCAATCTTCCTACTTAGAGAATAGGAAAACAATTCCAATTTGTGTCTTGAATCCTTATTTTGGTATGTGTATTGTTAAGAACCTAATCCTGATTTTCACTATGTCCATATCTACATTATTATAATTTTTTTTGTTTCATTTTAGTCTTTCTATACATAGATGAGTTTATATTCTGTTGTTATTGTTTATTAACTTTTTTCAATAATTAATTCAACAATTCTGTTTTAAGTCATTGAAGTATTTGTACCATTGGTAATTTAAGGAGATGATGTCCAGAAAAGAGAAGAAAAGAAAAAAGAAAAGGAAAAGGAAAAAGAAAAAAGATAAAATGAGGGATTTTAAGTTTACCAGTGGAAATACAAGGCACAAAATGATGAAGAAAAACATTCAGAAAGCTAATATAAAAATTTATACACATATTAATTTAGAAAATTCTCTATAGGGATCTTTGATTAGATGGGAATAGTATGTCAAGCTAGTGAGCTTTTTTCTTCCTTTAGCTCAGTCTGTCTGTCTAAAAGATAAAAGTATCTTTTATTTTAGTTTTCTTTTAGATAAAAAGGCCCACCATTTAGTACCCAATAGAACATTATGGTGATATTCTGAAATATACCAAAATATTTAAAATTCATGAAGATTTTTAACTTAGAATGAGATATTTTATGATCATAATGTAAAAATTAACAGAAATTAGAAGAAAGAACATTTCTTTAACAGTTAATTATATCAGTGTAAAAATATTTATTGGATTAGTCCCTTGATCACAAATTTATCCTCTCCTTTTTTTATAAACTCATTTCATCATTTTCTGATCACATTACATTTTAGTATTGCTGTAGATAGAGCTAAGTTTTCAAAACTGGCCTCCAAAAAATAAAAATTCCATTTTCATCAAGTTCTCATTTTCTACTTTTAGTAGTTTTCATTTAAAGACAGTTGTTATTCATTATTTTCTCTTTTCTAGCAACTCATAAATTGCTTTCTTGAGTAATGTTGATCATGCTTTAAATGATCAGGTTCTTGAAGTTCTTATACTGACCTTTCACAAGTGAATTAATCTTATTTTTAGGTACATCACTCTTTTTAAGATCAGAGAGGCTAACAAGTTTTTAAAATGCTCCTTTGAATCATATATGTATTTTTAACTGTTCATTTTTGGTAATATTTGTGGATCATTTTATCCTTTGACATAAAACTTAAGCATTTTGTAAAGATTCCAGTAGACCTTCCATAGGTTAGTGAAAAGAAAATAGAAAGGAGAATAAAGAACACTAAAAAAAAACCACCCCAAGCAAGAAAAATTGGCAAAAAGGACAAAGGAAGCACCAAAAAAAGAGAATTATTTATTGCAATATGTTCTCAAAATGGTCAAAACACACAAAAGTAGGAAGCCCCCCACAAGGAAAAGGTAAATAATACTTAAAAAAAAAAATGTTGGAGGAGCTTGCAATTGTATTTTAGCCCTCAGGAAGCATAAAATATTGCTGCCTTTTGAAACACATTACTGATCTGTCATGCCTTTAGGATGACTGGTTAAAGGATGAGGAACTTGGGGAACTCTAGAAGCCGTCTTTGTATAATAAAAAAACTGGTGACACCATTTGAAAAAGGATTTCTGCCAGAAAGGTCAAACATTAGTAGAGGGGCTAGAGCAGTTGTTTGGAAATACTTTGCAGAAGCTTTGTCACCATGCAGAGCATAGGATGGAATTTGTATGTCTTTTTCTAAAAGACATTATTTAAATATAATATATTTTGGCAGTGATACAAAAGTCAAACTTCCTGTGGACTCCTAGTCTTTACTAATTCTCTAGGATGATAGAGCTCTCTGCTCCTGCTGGCCATGGAGTGAAATGACAGCACAGTCACACAGTGCAAAGAGAGCACAGGGGGAAAGGACCTGAAGAACATGATAATAAATCTGATTTATTACCAAATAATTTATTTGCCTAACTGTACACTAGCATAATAATATGAAGGAGAAATGAAAACACGAAAGAAAAGCTCTGTTTAATGAAAGAAATGTAAGAGGAGAACAGACCAAGACACTAATCAAATTATACCTGCCCATTAAATTATTTAAATGAAAGTTGAGATGAGCATCTACTAGGACTTCATCACAAGAGTTTTTTTTATTTGTGGGGGCTTTTTTGTTTGTTTGTTTGTTTGTTTGTTAATTTTTAGTGGAGGTTGATGAAACCTGCCAGTGGATATGTTTTAGTTTTTTCTCAGTAGAAAACTTTTGAGATTTTTTTTCTATGAATTACTCTACCTTGAAATAAAACATCTGGTCTCATAGGAATTTCAACATGGTTTAGTTTTTCAATCAGTACAAAACACATTAACCACTGTAGCACTGTTGGGCTTTTGTGTGTCAGCCTCTTAGAAGAATTCACTGTGTCTCCATAAGGCCTAAAATGCAGAGAACTCATCTGGGAGGCAAATATGGTTCTACTTCACCTTTATCTCCCACAGCTGTGAAAGCTGTCAGCTTCTAAAACTAACAAATTGAAAAGTCAGAATATTCTCAGAATAATTCAACTGTCTCACACCAGTGTTTCTTTCATTTGTTCCTGCCTTTCCCCTGGATTTGCCTTTTTCAGAAAAAATAGCAAGATCAACCTTCTCCCTATGTATATTAATCGGATGTATCCTCTATGTTTACTACAATGATTGAATGGCTATAAAGAATTATCTTTAAATACTCTGTTTATGTAAGTAATTGAGTTCTGAAATATCCTAAGAAATGTTCTAGTAGCCAGTAATCATGAAAAAGCCTTTAAATACTGGAATAGTTTCAAACACCATTTGCTCTACTGCAAAAAATCACATTTCTAAATGTCTACACTTAGCCTTTATTTCACACACAGCTATCACTGGAGCTCTGCAAGATGTTACTTTTTATTTAGCTGAAAACTGGTATTTCAAAATTTGTTCTTGTTCCAAATAATTATTTTTCAAATGATTTCCCGTAAAAGAGTAGTTCTTTTAAATAGCAACAATTTTGAAGTTTTTTGTTCTAGAAAGGCAAAATGTTTTCTGTATTGCTTGTATAATTTGACAACTTCATAGCATAGTATTTCATAGCATATTAGGTTCCTATTATAAAATACTAATGCTTTCTAACTACATATGCCATATAATTAATTGAATCATGGAATATCCTGAATTGGCTGGGACTCACAAGGATCATTGAGGCAACTTCTGACTCCATACAGGGCAACCTAAGGGTTAAACCATATATCTAAAGAGTGTTGTCCAAGTGCTTCGTGAACTTCAGAAGCCTGCAGCCACAACAAGCCCCCTGGGGAGCTTTTTCCAATGACTGAATACCAGATCAGTGAAGAAATTTTTCCAAGTATCTAATCTGAACTTTTCCTGCCATAGCTCTAAGACATTACTTGGCATCCTATCCTGGACACCAGAAAGTGGAGATCAGCGCTTCCATCTCCAGTCCCATGGGGAGATCTCCACTCCTCTTTGTGACAAAATTGAAGACAGCAGACTTTCCTGTCAGTCTCTTCTCTAACACATCATCCTCGGCCACTCCTCATACATTATTCCCTCTAGCCTCTCATCATGTTTGCTGCCCTCCAGCCAGTCTACTATCATTATAACCTTCTTATATTATGGATCTCAAAACTGCACACAGTGCATGACATATCAGTGTTGAGTACAGTGGGACAGTCACCTACCAGTCAGACAAGTGTAGCTATGCTATGCTTAATGCACCTCAGAGCATAGTAATCCTCATGTTCCAATTCCAGCAGTCCATATTTTTAATTTTCACTAAAACTATGCATCATTTACCCAAAAGATAAGGTTCATCTCAGCTACATTCAGTTGCCTAAAAACTGGGAAATTAATCTAAGTCAACTAGACTTTATAGCCAGTAGACAGAAACAGGCATCTCTAAATCAAAGTTCTTTTTAAATAATTGTCACCATTGTATGATGTACCAGTGTTAACTCTCACTAGAAACAGAACAAGGCCTACAGTTCACATTTTACTGTTCTTGCTAAGATATTGCTACTCCTCCTGCAATTATGTAAATATTGATGTTCACACTATTCACAGTTCACCAAGATAAAACTTACAAGAACTAAATATAATGGTATTTCTCTCATAAATAGATGAAGAAATAGTTCTGTTTTTTGGTTTAAAGGAAACAGAAGAAGAAAGGTGATGTTTGCACACATTTTGTGTATAACTTCATTGATTTATAAACCATAAAAATTGTACCAAATAGACCCGAAACCTGCATGTGAATAAATAGTTGGTTTTGTTGGAATTTTTTTTATTTTTTTCACAGATGCTGCAATATGAAAAAGATTTATGTAATTGCCAATATACAAATGGTATTGGCATGTTAAGTTTTTCCATTCATACTTGTTTAAAGTACGGTTTGGATCCAGATTTTTATAGTTCACAAGAAATTATCTTATAATTCACAAATGTGGCATAAAAGTGCTAAAGCCAAATAGAAATGAATTTGCATTTAACTTAGAAATGCGGGGCATTTAAAAATCTGGTAAGAAATGCTACTTAAAAAGAGCATTTTAGATTATGGCAGTTGCAAAGAATGAGACCTTCCAAAAACTGTGACCCTGTCTCTTTAACTGTCTTACAATAACACATAAAACATGGCTTGTCATATAAGTTCCAAAACTTTAATTAGCCTTTAACATATTGTTTTCTTTTAAAATGCCCCTCTTAATTATTCATTTCAGTGAAGCAGACTAATTATACTTCTTGGATAAAAGCACATTGGCTCATTAGTCTTTCAGTGACATATAAACAGCAGCTATGATGAACAAGATAGCATTTTTTTAATTAGGATTTTCTGCCTGTAAAAGATAGAAAAAGTTTGGGATCCTGAGGGAATGCCAATGTTATTTAAAGATTACAGTCATGATTGTAACATTCTTATGAAATATTAAGAAAAAATGAAACTAGACACCATATTTAATCACTTATTATTTCTGAATGCTATTGTCAATTAATTTCTGCCATTAGTATTTTTCATGTTGTTGACTATTACCATAAGCCATATTTGCTTAGGTTTCCCCAAAGCATTGATAATAGATGCAACTGTCCAATATTAATTAAGAAACCTGTTGGACATAAAGAGGGAAAAAAAAAACCAAACCTTACTTCATTTTAAAAATTAATGAGAAAAAGAAGAATTAATCAATCAGAAGATTCTATGTTTAAAAGCTTCCTCCCACTCTCTTATTTAGGTTTAAAACCACAATAGTCTTATTACCATTGCATTCTGTGTTATGGTTCCTATTTCTGTAAAACTGTGACACATTATTACATTGGTTATCAAGTCTGGTCCATTGCTCTGTATTTTATTATGCAGTTAAAGAGCATGAAAACTACTTCTGATCTGGCAAACTTAGTCAAACTGTTTAAGCCTTGTCTAGTTAATGTGCATCAATTTATTGCTTTTTTTCCTTATTTTATCCCTTTTTTATGTAATCTTGGTGTTACTTCAAATAGTTTTAATTTGTAAAATTATTTTATTGTTCTAGGGATACCTACAATATACTAACAAACACAGGTATTTTCTCTTAAATTTAATTAATTGAATAATAGCATGGTTTGGGTTGGAAGAGACCTTAAAGACCATCACGTTGCTAACCTCATGCCATGGGCATGGATGCCACCCACTAGACCATGTTTCTCAATCCCTCATCCAATCTGTCCTTGAATACTTAAAAGGATAAAGCATCCACAGCTTTTCTGGGCAACCTGCTCCAGCATCTCACCACCATCACAGTAAATAATCTATTCTTATTGTGTATTTCTAAACCTACTCTCTTCCAATGAAAGCCTTGTCACATGCCCTAATAAAAAGTCTCTCTCTGTCTTTCTTGTAGCTTCCTTTAGGTGCTGGAAGGTGGATACAAGATCTTCCCAAAGTCTTCTTTAGACTGAATGATCTCAACTCTCTCAGCCTGTCTCCATTGGAGGGGTGCTCCAGCCCTCTGATATCTTTGTGTTCCTTCTATGGACTTAGTCCAGCAGGTGCACTGGGGACCCCCAGAGCTGGATGCAGTGCTCCAGACAGGGTCTCACCAGAGTGGAGCAGAGGGACAGAATCATCCACCTCCCTTGACCTGCTGATCACATTTCTTTTGGTACAGCCCAGGACACAATTTTCTTTCAGGTCTGAAAGAAAACTTACCTGACTTATGCCAAACTTCACATTCATCAGCATGCCCAAGATCTTCTCCTTAGAGTAGCTGTCAATCCATTGTCCATCCAGCAAGTATTTGAGATTCAGATTGCCCTGATCCACATGCTGGGCCTTGCCCTTGGCTCTGTTGAACTTTATAAAATGAACTTCCTCTGCACAGGCCCACTCTCAAGCCTTTCAAGGTCCCTCTAAATTACATGTCTTACCTCCATCATGTTGATCATATTATACAGTTTGGTGTTTTCTGCAAACTTGTGCACTCAACCTCACTGTTCATGTTGCCAAGACTTTTGAGAGTGCTTAGTCCCAATACTGACCCTAAGCAAAACCATCCCTCACTGGTGTACATTCCCTTTTGAGATGTCACTGTGGACCTCTGAGAAGATGTCAGCAGCACTGCTTGCTATACATCATGCTCCTGTCCCCAGATCATTTTCAAGACACACTTGTTGCAGTTTCTCAATGTATTCCTTGTAAAGGGAAGTCCAAAGCTGGACACAGCATTTAAGAAGCAATTTCACACGCAATACCAAGCAGAAAGGAGTAGCAATTTTGACCAGCTGCCTACTTGCTTGCTAACGCAGCACAGTATATCATTGACCTTTGCCATGGGGATTACTCTGCTGGTTTCTATTTAATTTGCCACAGGGATACCCAGATTACCATTACCTGAAAACCTGCTCTCTAGCCATTTGACAATATTGTGACTGTATGGGAGTATGGGATTACTCCATTCCAAGCATATAACTTTGCAAATTTTGTCAAATTTCAGGAGATTTGGCTGCAAATATATTATGGCTGGCTGTGAGAATATTGCTAAAATCAAAGTAATTTACATACATGGCTCTCCCCCCACCCACACAGCCAGACATCTCACCAGTAAAGACCATCAGGCTGCTAAAGAAGCCTTGGTAAATACATGCTGCCTGTTCCCTATTTCCTTCTTCATGTAGGTGTAAATGACTTACAGCAGGATTTGATTAAAAATCTTCCATTGTAATGAGGTAAAGCTGATTATAATTTCATTTCCCATATATTTCTTCCTTTTTTATTGAAAATAGATGTGAAATTTCCATTTTTCCATTTTGAAAGCAGCTTCACAATGTTGTCAGCTGCTGAAGATTAGCCCTAATAGGCAGCTAAGCCCCACACAGCTGTTTATTCATTCCCCCACAGTGGGATGGAGGAGAGAATCAAAAGGATGAAAATGCAAAAGCCCAGAGTTGAGATAAAGACAGTTCAAAAGGTAGAGCAAAACAAGGAATTAATTCATTACTTCCCATGGGCAGGCAGGTGTTCAATGATGCCCAGGAAAGCAGGACTCAGTCGCATGTACATTACTTGAGAAACAAATGCAAGGACATCGAATGTCATCCCCCTCCTTCTTCTTCACCCAGTATTTATTGCTGAGCATAATCCATATGGTATGGAATATCCTTCTGGTAAGCTGGCTTCAGCTGTCCTGGCTCTGTCCCCTCACAACTTCTTGTACAACCCCAGCCTACTCAGTGGCAAGGAAGCATGAGAAGCCTGCTTTCCTTGCTGGCCTCCCCTAAGATCCTGCCCACAAATTCTCTGAACATCCTCTCAGTAGCTAAACTGTGGATTTGTGCTACTCTTTTGCATACAGCACCATCTTCCCACTTGATTTTTCCTTGCCAGTTTTATCCAAAACTCCCATTGCATTTCTCAGGTCATATGCATTCATGTACTGTCACTTGAGATGGTTACAGCTGCGACAATTGCTGCAGGGAAGTGTGAGAGTCTCCCTTAACACATTCTCCCTAGATGTGTCAGCCCTTCACCCCATCCTCAACTTTTCTACAGTTTGGTCTTCATCTACCAACTAGCCTACTATAAATTCTTCTTTCAAATACTTTTTTAAAATGAAATTACATATATTTACTATGCAATTTCCCCTCAAAATGTATGGGTTTTTTTAAAATTTTAATTAATATAAACTGGCACTGATGGCTACAGCACTATGACAATTCATACTATCCACTTGCTTGTACCTGTATTTATTTAAGCTTTTAAACATAATTTGAATCTAGACAAGAAAATACATGTCTCCTTGGATTTGCCAAACATTGGATGTTTAAGGCTCTTAAACATAAGTTTTTTTAATAGATTTAGGAGCATTTATTTTTTTAAAATTTAAAAATTTCAGTTACAAATAACTCCTCATCCTTGTCTTATTGCATTTGCATATAAATGCATTCAAAAATCTTCCCCTGTAAATGTTATCTTTAGGGCAACCAGTTAAACTATGTTATCAAGTACTGGTTGCACAGAGATTTGATTTTGTGAATAGCACTTTGAATATCATCATTGGCTGCCAGATGAAACCTATGAATGACTCTTTAACCACTCTCATGCATTTAGTAATCCTTGTTTGAATGAGCTTTTGGAACATGTTAGAAAAACCTTCCATTTTTTAAATTTTACTGAGCAGATTAAACAGCCATTATTTTCCAGAATCTTCAGCTTCTTTCCTTTTGCATAACTTTCTTCACCATACAAATCTATTTGTACACTGATATCAAAATTATAAACTCAAACTATTGAATTTTAAACATTTCTTGTATATGGCAGATTATATTAAATATCAGAAAAATGAGAATGTTCGTCTTATCCAGCTTTAGAATCTTTTGTTCTAAAAATAATTATTCCTGAGCTGTTTGTTTGGATACACTTGTCCTTAACCAATGCAAAAAGAATACTCTTGTATTCATGTGACCAATATCTATACCTATTTTAGGACAAAACTATTTGTTAAAGATAATACATACTATAAAGGGAATTGAAGGATGAAGAAAATCTTGACTAGATGCAGATATTTATAGTGCAGATGACTGGTCTGACCAAGACACTTAGGCTTTCTTTCTGATTAATGAAGATAAAGAGGCAGTGGTATGCTAGAAGAAATTTTAAAACAACAAAAAAACCAACCCTCTGGGTCAAACAGACATAGACACTATCATCAATTCCACAGCCAGTGCAGATACAATGTCTGAAAGAATCAGATTGGTTCTTGGCCTCTGGGGCACTCGCTGTGAAATAAAGCCATATCAGGTACCCGTGTTATGTAGGCTTATATACGTTATGATTAGAACTGACCATCCACTAGAATCCTTGCAAAGAAGCACAAAGATCTTTGCCAATGTGTATCTATGCTTAAGTTTTCCTTGCCTTAACTGCTGTGGGCTGAGAAATCTCCTTGGAACATCTCACACAGTTCTACCTCTTTGTGTTCAGGCAACTGGACTAAGTTGTGGGGATGAGATTCAATTCAAGAGAAATTATTTGATGTTAGGTGAGTACACACAGTCTAGATGATTAAATTTTCTTTTCTTAATTTTTTCTCCTCAGAGGGGATATAGTTTTACTAAAGATCTTCATCATAACTTCCAAGCTCATGTATATTTCTCATATACCAGAAGACCTTCAAAAGCCACGTTATGTGAGCCAAGGTCCTAATCTCTACTAACAGCATTGCAGATTTAGATACCTAGTTTAGAGTTTTAGCTCTCTGTTAAGTGTGTTTTAATTTTAGACTGAAACTAGAACTAAACCATGATGAAATCTGACCTATGCTATGCCTCTAAACTATGTCAGTGTCAGTCTGTACTGACACAGTCATCATGTCACAGGAGAAACACTTACATTCTGTGTCTGGGGGTCCACAGAATGTATTATATATTTACACTAGAACTATCCATGACTGGGTCTGTACTACTAGAGTCTGCATGGTTGTGGCACAGAAAGTATTTATTGAGGTCATCGAGTTCTTGCATTTCAGAAAGCAAGTATTTCCTTTTATTCACAGGTGATTTATCATCAGAAACAGAATGCAGACTGTAATATATGACTGGGAATAATTAATGTTTCTCTTGGTGTATTAAATGGNGAGGCCGTACCTGCGGTTCACCCAGTGCCTATCCCGGGCTCGACTCCGTCTTTTGTCTCTGGCATCCTGGCATTTTGTCGTGTAATTTTGTAATAAATTATTTTATTAATTTATTACTGGGCATTTTATATGTTTCATTTATAACACAGACAAAAAAATAAAGAGCTCTAGGTCAAGTCATGTGCCTTTCTCACAAGGCTCTTGATAACCTGTTTAATGAGTGTGTCTCTGTGTGATTTGTAGCTTCATCTGGAAGTCGTCAAACAAAGAATAAAGACCTTTTTTGTTGGTGTTCTAACATTCATCTAGTCATACAAGTCTAGGTAACCGTGTCCTAAGCTTAGTCGAGCAAGTCTAGTAAGCTTACTAAGGCAAATACTGACATACTGATGGTTATATGCAATATAAGTGCGTTGTAAAGATCAATTGAAATTTGTTAATTAAAATCAATCAATTAAAATATTTTTAATTAACAGATATTTATTTTATACTAACATGAATTCTAGGAATAGTGTTCCAATATGTAGAGTTCTTAGTGGTTCTTCATTCTGGTGAGGTTAAGAACTTTTTATGCAGAAACACAGAGCAATGTCCCTCCAGGATCTCCTAAGTAAGCCTGTAAACAGTTTTTCCATATGCTTATGACTCCTAAACTAAAACAAGCAAACCAACCAAACCCCAAAATCCTCAAATTTAAAAAAAAAAACCACCAAAGTATTATAATTATTATAATTATCAATAGAATTTTCACTTACATTTTGAGTAAAGGCTGTGGAAGAAAAAATTAAGAACATAAAAGAACATCAGAGTCCTAAACCCAGCAACAAGTAGTGCCTAAAACAAAATCTTAAATGGAACAACTACTTGAATTATGTAGACTTATTTCAGCCAAATAAAACGCTAGATTCCTTCTAGTCCAAGACTGAAAAGAACTTCCAGGGAAAGAGCTTATTTTTCTTAAATGGTGATGGAAAGTAAAGCTAGACATCTAGGAAACCTCTTTAATTCAGGAAAGATAAAAATTAGAAAATCTGAAATTATGGGTTTTTTTCCATTAAAGTCTTTTTACTTAGAGGAAAACAACATTTTGGATTAATCTCTCTTTCTGTTAGTTATTCAGAGAACCTAAATACTGGAGCCTTAGGGATTGATGTCTTACTTTTCAGTTATTAGACAGTTATTGTGCTGTCTTTGAAAACGTAGCACTTATCCTTGATATAGTGAACTAGTTATAATAGAGAAAAGCAAGTGAACAATTTAGGAATTGCTTCACAACCAGGCCATATGTAAAGTAACAATTACCTAACGCGCTGGTAAAAAACATGAATAGGAAAAAATGTGTTTGTAAGCAAATTCTTTGTGTGCAGAAACCTCAATTACTCTTTATTTCTAATCATCTGTTTGAAAGATCTTGCTCTGTAGATTTGTAATACTCTCTCTAAGAAAGAAAACACTAAATGGAGACACATCTATGCTTGTTTGAACAAAGAACTAATAAATATTTCAGCTATGCTTTGTGCCAGTTTGACTATTCTGGTTCTCTTGTTCATAGTGTTGCTCAACAATCAGAGTCATCAGTTTCTTGATTCAGATAAATAATTTTGTAAGCTAGGTTTTACATTCTTATTTACTTTTTTTTTTTCAAATATACTAAGCTTCTCCAGGATAACCTAAGACAAAATTTATTCCTATCAATTAAGCAACAATAGAATGAAATGAGAGAAAAAAATTCCAAAGAAATACAACAGAAGAAAACCTAATGCAGAGACAATGAAAAAATCCTATCAAATGTATTATTGAATGAATCTTTCAAATATTATTTAAAAAGTGGTTCTATTTTTTAAGAAAAAAACCTCAATTGAAATAAAATCTCAATTGTATTTTTCCAATTAAAAATGTTCCTGTGAGATTTTTCCAGGGGATCAATGGTTCACCATATTTCATAACTGGGAAACTGCAGGTGAGTTGTTTGTATGTACAGCTGCTTCAAGAACCATCGTCTTCTCATAAAGAACTTCCTTTTTGATAGAAGAAATGCAATTTTATAGACAAATATAAATACTTAGCGCTTTGAGTCGTTAATTATGAATTTAAAACTTAGTAACATCTTTGGAAAGTAAGACAATATATAGATAAATAGTTATATAATTTCTGTGGGAAAATATTATTATTATTTTGCAGGTCTGCCTTGATTGTCTTATTCCTTATTAACATTTGAACACTCATTAGTGGATTGACATCATGTTTAGATCCGTGCTTATATAGTTCTATATACGGACATTAAAATCTCTGTATAGCCTATGAAATTTCATGGAAGTGGTTAGCTATTCCCAGGGGCTATAACTGAAACCCAGAATATTTAGTAATCTCTTTTAAACTTCCTTAATTTTGTATTTAGTCCAAAATAAATCCAGCATATAAAGTTCTGACCCTGTTTTTCACTATGCTATGGCTAATGAGAACATCTATCAATGAATATGTTCAATTAAATCTGTACAGAAGTTTAAACCATTTAGTGCAAAAGCTTTCATCAAGCCTGTTTTTACAAATGCTTGAGTTTTGCCTGTTTTTGTACCACAAAATGGGGCATTGGCTAGAGATATCTTAAGAGCTTGAATTAGTTGGTAGGTTTGCATGAGTTACCACAGAACTATTTAAGGATACTAAGTCATGGCATATAAACAGCATAGTCAGGTCAGCAGGGCTGTGTTTAGCCCAGAGCTGATACATTTCCGATTTGATAACTAGTTCTTTTGTAACTATCTGAGACATTTCTGCACAATACACAGCACTAGACTGGACATACCTGTAGGCTGTTGAACCCATGGTAAATCACATTTACTGAGTAACCAGTCTGATTTTCAGAGTGACTGAATCTCTTCAAATAACACTGGAGATTTCAAAAAAAATTATAGAAATTTCAAGCATAAATGTAGTTAATTAAAAATACAAAATTTGCTGTATTATTAATCAAATAATTCTGGAGTAAATTCTGGTAGGTGTGAAGATGTTGCTTGTTTTGTTTTAATTACAAGTGCAGTATTGTTTTATGGCATAAGCCAGTTAGCTCTATTCAGAAATTTAATATACCACATAATTAATGTGAAAATATGGATTAAATAAACTAGACAATTACCTTGTGGCTAAACTTCAGATGCTTAGATGGATTTGTTTTATTTCTGGTTGTGTGGGGGGGTTTTGGGGTTTTTTGTTTGTTTATTTGAGGTTTTTTTGGGGTTTTTTGTTTTGTTTTAATTCAAGTGCTGTTTTCAACATCTAAAAATTAATTAATGTGGTTGTCTTTGAGTCCTCCAGAGACATATCTGCAAAACTAAGTTTAAGTACTTAAGTTAGACAGACTGGCTCTGTTCCATCCTTTCTGGGAAGAAGTAACAGACTATTTGTGTGATTTATGTTCTAGCCATATGAATAATGGGCTTTTATTAAGCGGAAATGTTTTTTTAGCCACATAGTTTCTTTTCATTTAGTAATTGAAATAATTGGGACTTAAACAAGTACTTAATCAGTCACTTGCATGCTTTGGCAAATAGTTTACATCACCAGAATCCGAAAGACCAAATAGATGGAAGGAGAACATTTTCAGAGATTTCAATCCAAGGAGATGCAACACAGCTTTGTGGTAATTTGGACCTTATTTAATCATTCTTCAGACAATGCCTTTGCTCTCTCATCAAGATGCAATATAACAGAGCTTTATCCTGAAAAAGGAAATGAGAGAAAGAACAAATCAATTAATTGAAATTGTTTTCATTCATTACTAAAACCACCCCTACCAAAAAACTATTAATCACAGAAGCATCTTAAAGCATCATCTTTAGCTCTTCCAGGATTTACCATGATCTTGTTCCATTGCAGATCACTTTGCACATGGACTTTATAGGTGTTTTTAATTCCAAATTTTTTAATTACAACTTTTCCCCTTTTTTTTAAAGAAACTTGCCTAATTATATCTACTGTAATATCAAGCCCATTTTATATTTTCCCTATGCTTTCTTTGAAACAAAATACACAAACATCTATTGACAGCTGATTTTCAAAGTTGTATCAGTTTTAAATACTTCATTGAGAACCTTCATCCACTTTATTCAGGACTATGACTTTGTCAAACAACTGGGAATAACAAGACAGGTATATAGAAAATGATGGTATATGCAAATAGAAATCTATTAGGTGCACACATAAAGATAAACACATACACCTGCACAAATCTATTTTTAGTAGAAATTATTTTCATCCCAGCCATTTAGGTTGATTTTTTTTTTAAACCAAATCGCTCCTTCCTCAGTCTCACATAATATGCAAAGGACAAATTTATAGCATTTAGGCAAGATTTTTAAAAGTGAGGTATAACTTTTAACATACACATAAGAAATGTTACTTTTTTTAAAGAAACATGTTTAGGAATACCCGAAAAGCTTAAGAAAAGGTTCGCTTTTTTCCTTCAATAACTGGATTTATTCTCTAGTTAAATGAATTATATTTTAGACTAATTTAATTGAAAAAGAGAGAAATACAGGAACAGTATCTCCTCAAATTCTTTTCTTATGACTTTTATAACCTAGCTCTTTAGCAGTCTAGTGAAATTAATTTTCATTTCCCACTTGATAATACCCCATCTATAACTGGCTCAAACATTTAAGCCCACTGCCTGCTGCTGAGACCAATCCTGTTTACCACCCACTCATCTCTGTTTATTTTCATGTGGCCACAAATGAATTTCGTAATTTATTTTATCAATATGAAAACTAATTCCATTTTTTGCAAGATTTTCCTTTACTTGGGTGAGAATGGTAATTTGACACCTTGTAGGAGCAGAAACTCTAAAAGAAGGGTTCAGACAGGATTGGCAAGAGAGAACAGAAGGTTCACACTGAGTTTTCAGCTTGGTGCAATCACAGATCAGCCTGAAGTCAAATGAGGAGCCACATTCCATATCCAACAGAGAAACCATAGTAAATATCCACTACAAACCTAGGTTCTTGATTTACAGTTCTCTCACACTTGTTAGGGTGTGAATTTCATTTTAGGACAAATAAGAAACATGTTAACACAATAAGATATCCATAAAATGTAAGTCCCCCATTCACACTTGCTGTATGGACTCGTGATTTTAACCTTGTTTCCTTCCTCCCTAGTATTTCTCAGTCTATACTTTAGATGGTTCCATTACTAACTTTAAATTAATTTAATAATCAATATATGCAACAAGATGCTTCTCCAAAATAATCATGCAAAATGTTTCATATCTATTAGCTGCTACTAAGGGAAGGAAATCTAACTGTTCTGTAGTCAGAAAAGACAAGCATAATAAAAATAGTAAATATGAGCCTTTTAGCTTGAGACTTCATACATTATTTTTTAGTTCTGCTTTGCAATCATACAAGTTCTTATTTCCAATGTACAAAGATCAATTTTTCCCATTAGACTATTATGTGCTCTTGTATTGGTTTGGCATGGTAAGGTTTTGAAGAAGAGAAGTGAGGGGTGAAGGTGTTTTTAAGATTTTATTTTATTTTATTTCTCATTATCTTACTTTGATTTGACTGTTAACAAATTAAACTAATTTCCCCAAGTCAAGTCTGTTTTAGTCATGGTGGTAACTGATTGAGGGATTTCTCCCTGTCTTCATCTTGACCCACAAGCTGGTCATTATATTTTTTCTCCCTTGTCCCACTGAGGAGAGTGAGTGACAGTGCAGCTTCGGTGAGCAACAGGCATCCAACCAGGTGCAACCTACCACAACTCTGTTTCTTAATCAAACATTTTAAAAATTCCTTTACTAATGTTATTTCATTTAATCATGTAATTTTTTTTTGTTTTTAATCATAATTTTCAATATAGTGTCCATGCGTATAAACACTTTGTCAAGACTGAAAGGAATATTCAACCTAAATCCACATAGTTTCAGTTGCATGTTTGAGAGATAGCAAGGGAAACACTAAAACAATGATCTGATCTTTCTTTCACTGCATATGAACATTTCTTCTTGCCATTTCCAGCACGGTTGCTTCAATGCCATATGACAGTTCCTCCCACTCAGCAGATGTCATTCCCCGTACTACCTTATCACAGTTTCCTCTTTATTCCTGCAGCCAGTTGCTGAGGAATAAGCACCATCCCACAGTTACATGCTCAGGCTGAAATCCATACAACTGGAAAAACCTTATTAGTTTAATGTGCAATTATTTTCCTGTTTTGGAGAGCTGGACTGCAGATGTGCACACACACACACATACCATACTGATATTTGAAGTCAGACACTACTTATAGATGTTAGCTGACATGAACACATTTTGTTTTTGTGGTGAGATCTCAAATCCCATATTTTCACAGTCAGGAAGTTTTTTAATTGGATGAACTTGTGAATTGGATGAACCTGGTATTGAGCTAGGAAACCTTTTTATTATTTTATTTTTCTTATCAGTTTCTGCACATCAAAATATATTGCTGTATATCAAATAATTATTTCAATTTGAGATAAAAATGTGAATCTTGTACACTTTGTTATAAATATTTTTGCTGTTTCTGTTTGTTTTCTTATATCACTGCTGTCTGCAGTAAATTTTTTTTATCCCAACCCATGATTTACCTTTTGTGCCTCCAGTTGTCCTCTCCAACTCACCTTGGGAGGGGAGTGGAGGGGAAGGGGAGAGCAGGGAGTAAGTATGGTTTTACTGGGAGCACTACATTGGAGAATACCCTTCTTAAACCACAATGGGGTGAAAGGAAACATCCAGCTGTACAGATATTTATCATTTATTGGAAGTTATAGGCCATGAATTGTTTTTGATGGATCAGAAGGGAATTTAGATAGTCCACAGAATATTTTTACGGGAGTCAACAGAAACAAGCAAACAAAAGATTGTATGAAGAATTGCTTCATTCTGATCATATCTGAAAGTTTAACATAGAACTACTTATTTCTGAAGCTGTTTTTACAAACTCTATGTGCAGTAGAAAGTTTGTTTTTCTCCCCACAGTTCAGAAAACTGTTTTTCAAACTATGCTTAAGATTTGTACCAATGACAACTTGAAAACAAAGGGAAAATACAGCATTACTCAAATTGTTGTCTTGAAACACCTTCCTCAAAGATATCAATATTTCATGCTTTCTGAATAGAATCAACTTCAACTGCAAAGGTTATGGAAACACTTCTTAAGTTTTTGACACATACTAGGGAGGAAGGAAACAAGGTTAAAATCACGAGTCCATACAGCAAGTGTGAATGGGGGACTTACATTTTATGGATATCTTAAAGTCAATTTAAAATCAAAAAAACCCTCAGTGTTCTAACATGAAGATCTTACAGTGTGTATTGAAGTCTGCTTTAACATGAAAAGATGTAAGGAAGAGTCACTCATTCAGTTTAAACCTAGCTATTTTCTCTTAGCCAGTTTCTCACATTCATCTTTAAGATCAAGAAAATGTGTTGCATAATTAAAAAAAAAATCACATATCTCATCATGTAATTAGTGTTTTTGATGGATTCCTTTGATTAACATATATTTGTGGTATGTACTTTAAGACATAACATTTTCTAAATAATGAATATAATTGCTTGAGAAAAGTAAGAATATATCATAATCAAACTTATGTTTCTTTTTAAAGAATTGCCTTTATTCTTATAATCAGTTCTTTAAAATTTTTGATACATTTATATTGTCTAAATACTTCTTCTATCAGTAAATAGTGCTTACCTTCAAGCACAGAGATAAATGACTTTTCTGTATCTGTGTATCTGGTTTACAAGACTATTTAGTAATTCTCCTTGTTAAGAACACCAGAAAGGACTACATGATCCTTGGGCCAGATTGTGTGGTAAGATAGATAAAGATAATGCGGGGAGACAAGTAGAGTTGGTACTAAAGGTAATCTTGTAGCTGATGTATTGCAGCTGTGTTAATTACCCTAGAGTGGCAACAGCCTTGCTCTCCCAGCTGTGGGTGTGATAAAGAGTGAGCTGGTTAAGAAGGGTTTGGTTGCAGTTGTAGCTCAGTTGGAGCCAGATGGGGTCTGCTGCTGTGCTGTGAAGACCCCGGGACATAAGGTGAACAGCTAAGGTAAAATTTTGTACCAGGGACTGATAGGGACAGATGGCTGGGCCAGGGATGGGATGGAGTGAGCTGGTGCTGTGAGAAGGAGGAGAGAAGACAGAGAACTGACTGACTGGCTGTTGGCATAAATGAACCCATCCTGAGAGCTGCTTGGAGACATCTTTGGGAAACAAGACAGAGACTTTTAAATAACAAGGTGCTGATATGTGAAGCCTTTTGAAAAGTATGAAAGACTGATAGATAATAAAGTCCTGGTATTTGGAACCCTCTGGAAGTTTTTCATCAAGCACTTTGTGTGTCTTGACAGCTATAAGATTGTGTGTTTGGTCTTGTGTCAATATGTGTATGTAGGGTCCAGGAATCAGTAAACAATCTTGAGTGTACTTTCTGTTTCTAACTTAAAAATCTATAGCTTTTCTCCTGAACAAGCATCTAAATTAAGCTACTAGAGAATTTAGACTAGGTACATAACTGAAAAAGAGAAGAGGAGCTAATATTAAACAGTTTAAAATAAATGGTCACTTTGCATCATTTTTTGGTCTTTGCATATGTTTATTTAGATTTATAAAACCAAGACAGGTTAGAAATGTAGCTTAGCTCCAAAATAAAGCTCTTTGAAGTATGATTAAAAGTTCAAGCAGGCCCAAGCAGATATCTTTTGCTTAATCACAAAAGAATGGAATTAACATTTTTAGAATTGACTCTTACAGTTTCTGCTATGTTGGTCAATAGTATTGAGTACTGCAAACCTGGATGATTCAGAGTTACTGTCACAGGATGAGTTTAAAGTCACTAGAGTAATCTGTAAGGTGTTTAAAAGATTCAAGGCCATAAAACAATACCTACGTGGTAGTGTGCTAAGCTATATCTTAAAGGTTTTTCCCAAACTAGTTGATTCTGTTAGTCTGTGATCGATCCTTCTCACAGTGCTTATAATCGGATAGCTTGGCCAACAGTCTGAAGTCATATGTCAGTGTGGACATACTAGAATTTTCCTTAGTTCTTAGGTAAGGTCAGATTTTTCTGGTGATTCATATAAAGCCCAGGGACCTTTTAGTAGTCCCTATGTTCCAAAAGCATTAAGGTGTGGGAGAACACCTTTCAGATAAACTTAATTGTTCTTATCTCCAAAGAAAAAGTGAATCAGATTGCAAGTGAATATTCTAGATAGCTTTCAGACTTGTTTCTGAGGGTCTAGTTGTCAAAAACAGTTTTAAATACCTTTAAAGAGTAGCTGGCCTGTTGGCTTATACTTGTTTGTTTGTTTTGTTTCCTTGTAATTTTGGGAAATTTTATAAGGCTAAAAGAGACAAGTTCTCACCTTGTCAACTGATGGCACAGGATTTGTGCTGTTAAAAGATGGCACAAGCAATTAAAGAATTCAGGGCTTTGCTGCACAATAAGTGAACACTGTAGGACAGAAAGGGTAAGCATTACAAGTAATATTAGGGAATAAAGTTCCAAAGAGTCTATTTTAGATTGAGCAGGAGTGTGCAGCTGTGCCTAGTTTGAATTAAAGTATTCTGATTTAGGAAGGAAGTGACATTGTTGTCATCATTTGTAAAGCAGACTTGATATTTAAACCTATCATGAATTCAAACAAAATCTTTTAAATTCCTCTTGTACTGTATCATTTCAGAGCATTTTGAAAGCCCAGTATCTTGGATTAAAAAGAATGCTAGGTGTAGTTCATGGTTAATATGTAATTGTTCATTATAAATCTATGAGAACTTATTTTTTTAAGGTATAAAGAAGTGGACCTTCTCTAGGCATGATTTAGCTCTTTCATAAGGTTAAAAAAATTGATTATGCTATTCTAATGCATTTGTGCTGTTAAAAGCTCTTTGGACTTGTTTAGTTGGTTTTGGTTTAATTGGATTTTCATTCAATTGAAAAAAAAAAAAAAAACACAAAGGATTTGTGTAAAAGCTCACTTATATCTGAACAATTAACTAACTGTCAACTGGATTGTTTGTTGTCTACATGGTAAAAATTGTAAGTAGATGGAGCAAAGATTTCTGTGGACAGAAAGTCAAAACATGAGATAAATGGCTAGTCTTGGAGGCCTACATTTTGTCTATTTTAGAGAACAGACATGAAAAAACAACTATCTTTGTCTTCCTATTTATAATGGAAAAAAAAAATTTGTCTGGCCAAGGTTAAGTACAAACTTTTGGTCTTAAACTTCCTTCCTACTCTGGAGTATTTACAAAATTTAGATATAATGGTTTAATTATTTAAGAAGTTGCTGTGTCCTACTCATTTCTGATCTTGCCAGGTTTCCAAGAATTGTAGATTTAGAGAAGCAGAACTTAGGTGTACCTGGTTCCATACTATGAAGGTAATACTGTGATTACTACTTCATTAAAGTCTAACTAAATTTTGACTGTGTTACTTATAAAAAAAATTGCATATATAAAAAATACTCCCTTTAGAGTTGGAACATTAACATATTGAATGGGAATTATGTTTCCAAATATGTTTTTCTAAATGTAACAAATCATGTAGTTAATTTAAAATAGAATAATCACAAATTGTATAACTGCAAAACTTTTCCCTTTTTTTTACTTTTATGAGTGAATGGTTTAAACCATTTTGGACAATTGAAAAGACAATGTTGAAGCTCTTTGAAATGCTTGTCACATTCTGCAAATACATCTGTAGTTCAGACAGAACTGGTAAAAAAAATTGCTCTTTCATACTCTGATGTAGTCTAAAAGAATATTTAGAAAAATTCTTAAGTGGTACTACTAGTTGTTGACATGGCTGAATTTTGGTTGTCATTTTTCTTAATTCCTGGATATCCTGCAGTTCCACACTTTCAAATTTGCGAGTGAGTGAAAGCACATTTCCCAGCTCCTCATTTTGGAGTACATGTCTTCTTGAGCCTTCAGAGGCTTTATATGTATTTTAGCATTAACTATCAGACAGTTTCCATCTGTCACAGTTCCCACAGAACTATGGCTTAATGCTGAGGTATTTGGTTCTCCAGATTGATCCCTTCTCACAGTTCAGGTTTAGATAATTAACAAGGCATCAAGACAGGTAGACTTCAATTAAGACACTGGGAAAATTAATTCTGACATCCATGTCTTGGTCTTAAGTTTCTTGTTCCCACTTTTTTCAGCAATTCCCTGCTTAAATATCTCCTGGTTACTCTTCCTAAAATCTCTTTGATGTTTCCATGCCAGCAGACTTTGATAACCCAAAAGATGATGAAGAAATAGAGTGTCCTGATTTAGAAAGGTATTCTCAAGGACTATCAAATCCAATTCCCAGCCCTACACAGGTGTCATGGTGTAGTAGGAATAGTAATCCCCAATTTAGTTTTCCATTTGAAATCCATGTGCTACTTGTTTGCTACC
>VWYE01021440.1:58817-111376 GCA_013398995.1 Alaudala cheleensis
CCCCCCCCCCCCCCCCCCCAAGGAGAACTGGAGACATAAAATGCAAGCTCACAGTCTGGGAAAAAAAACAATTTACTGGGAACAACAAATAGAAGAAAATTATTAGTGATTGTAACACTATAAATAACAAAGATTCACATGTGATTTATTGGAACCAGTGTTCCCTCTGCCACATTTACTCAACCCAAAGGAACCCCTTCTCCCCAGATCCCCAGAAGGGACTTCCTCCCCCGTGCTTCTGGCATTGACATGAGGTGGTATACAATAACCTCTATGTCCTAGCCATGCCTCCTTCTGGCTAGGGTAAAAATTAACCCTGCTTTGGCCAGAATCAGGATAACAGGACAGCCCCAAGAATCATATGATGTGCCTCACAAGATATTATTAACATCTCTTTAACTCAGTCAGGTTTGCTGCCATGACCACTTCCCTGGAGGACCTGTTCCAGTGCCCAGTTGCCCTCTGGATGATGAACTTTTTCCAAATATCAAACCTAAACCTCCTCTGATACAGCTTCATTCCTTCACCTTGGTTTCTATCATGGTCATAAGAGAGAAGAGATCACTACCTGCTATTCAGGCAGAAACTGTAGATGAAGGTATCTCCCCTCTCCTCCAGGCTGAACAGACCAAGTGACCTCAGCCACTCCTTGTATGGCTTCCCCTCTAGGCCCTTTGTCATCCTTGTGGCCCTCCTTTGGACAGTCTCTAAAGTTGTATATCTTTTGCATATTGTGGGACCTAAAACTGTGCACAAGGTCTTAAGGTTAGGCTACACTAGCTCAGAGTAGATCAGGAAAATCACCTCCCCTGACCAGGAAGTGATGCACCCCAGGACAGAGTTGACCCTTCTGGTGGTCATGTCACACTGTTGATTCAGTAGAATGGGACTTAATGTCACAAGAACCAAGACCTGAATAGTGGAGACTGGTAAGTTTATAAGAGTAGTGGTATGTGGAGGCTGCAATACTATTAACCAAGTGGAACCCAGCTCCTGACAAATGATGTTTTTGAAGTATTTTTTCCTCTTTTTATTCTTGCAGAATTGTCTTCTGCCATTAAATTCAGAGCAGAAAGCCTTTAAACATGCTTATAGAAAGCAAAATTATTTAATTACCTTAACTTGATGGTTTTTATGTAAAATAAAGTAACAGATGGTAAGGTATGGGTCTAGAGACAAAGGACATTTCCAATTACTTATGAAGAGGTGAAAAATGAACAAATCTGCATAATTTTTTATATCATAAAAAGGTAGAAAGCAATTTCCAGACCGATTGGAATAGGATGCCATTAAATTTGCTTCTTAAGGGAATATTTTAAGTGCCTGTTTTCAGAATGAAGTGCCTGTAATTCATGGGCATAGATAACAGCTGTACTGGTCCCTGTGTGTAAATGCAATCATATTTCCATGTACTTCAAGATTTTCATAAGTTATATGATTTATGTAAGAATTTATGGTTACTCAAAAGTATGAGAAATGCAATTTAAGTGCTACTACTCAGAAGACTTGCCAAAGGATTAACACCAGCAGATTTATTTTCTAAATGTTATTGTACCTCTTCTAATCTCATGTCTCTGTACTACAATAATTTCATTGTAAAGTAACTAAGAGAATAAAATCCAGCTGAAGAAATTATTATAAAAAAGACATAGAGATGTGTTTATAAAAACACTTCTATAATTAGAATTTTATTAATAGAGGAAAAATTTATTTTTATTTATAAGAACATTTCACCTCTTAGTACACATCCTGACAAAAAAAATGTTGTATTCTGAGTTAACCTGAATCTATTTAGATTTTGTATGATTTTCCTATTATCAGTGTATGTAAAATGTTTTACATAACTTGCCACAATGTAAAATATTCTGAAATTACACCTCAAGTCATGTTATTCTCGACATTCACTGTATGTTTTATGGTACAGAAAAATTAACAAGCTATCAGAAAATACGTTTGTTTGATTTCTTATAAAATGAAGCTTAGAAAATTTTTTTTTACTATCACTGGTGCTCAGTTCATTGTAATTAAAATTAACACATCTTTGAAATATTTCAAGCAACGGTCAAATTCAATATGCACATAGCTTTATGAATGAGTGCCATAAATATTCAAAGGGGTGAGACAAATTTTTCCCTGCAAATGTAGTCTTCTCAAACTCTGCAATGCTTAATAGGTTATTGCTCTAACGTGCTGTATTTAGTCTTAGCATCTTCTATGCACACATAAGTCTTTTCAGAATAAACATTCCTTTAACAATCTGGACCTTACAGCACAAATCACTGCTGTTGCTGAATAATTTGAAGTGTTTGAGTGCAAAATATTAAGTAATCTAATGTGTTTTTAACCTTTATGAATATATAGAAAAGCATACTTATAGAGATTCTGATAAGCTTTTGTAAACTGAGTGATATGCTTTGCTAGAGAGAAGAAACAACATATTTTAATAAAGTAGTGAATTAAGAAAATTCAATCATAAATGCAACAGTGGTTTAACAGGATTGGATGGGAAGGTACGTTTGGTCATTTACTGAATAAAGGGCAGGGTCACATAAAGATGTCATAAAAACAACCATCTGTTGAGTCACGAGGTTCAGAGAGAAGCCCCACCTTTCCCTTCTCACAGAGGAGTCAAAGATGCACACCTAGTCCAGGACTTGGTCAACAGTTTGTCTAAAGAATTCTGTATGCACAAGGAATCCTATCTATCACTTAACAAATATTTCAAAATTTAGCCCACAATTGATCACTTACCAAGGATCTGTTGTAGCAGATCAGCTTCCAGGAGTAACCTTGAGAGGCATCCCTACTCAAGGTGAAGTCCTAGCAAGAGGCCCCTGCTATGCAGGAGAGCTCAGTAGCTCCTGAGCATGTCACTATTTGCAAAGTAACATGATTGACTTACTGTGTACTACTGAGACATCTAAGTCAATGTTCTAGACAGCCCTTGTGTGCCATATTGCCATCTGTCCCCCAAAGTCCATAGCAAGCTAAATATGGCTGTCAAAACACCAGTGGTGAGTATGGCTTAAGCAAGGGACAAGGGGAGAGAGGCACACTGTCACACTCCATGCCATGACTACAGTCAATGTATCTTGCCTTCAAAGGTTGGTGGAATGGCCATTCTGTGCATGTGAGAATGTATTGTAAATTCTGTGTATTTTGAACAGACAGTCATAAATGAGATACTGATATTTCACCTAATAGAAGAAGCCTGACATACTGGATGCACAGCTTTTACCTAGTCATTAAGTCTAGTCTAAGAATCTCTCTTAGCTCTCGTAAAAGTCTTTCAGCCTTTACCTGTCAATCTACTTCTTCCAGAACCATTTAGGTCCCTTCACTCAAAGCTTGTCAACACTTTTTAAAACACCTCTTCCAATCACACTCTTAGGGCAAAGACACGTTTTCTAAAAATATTTTTCTTTTTCTATTCAACAGTTGCCTAATTTTAAACAATTCAACTGTCCTGTCCTAATAGAGGACCATGAAAAAGTTACCACAGTACACTTTGAATGAATGGTCTTGAAGCATCAACTGTTTCTAGGCTTCAAGAGAATACAGAGGGTTTTTGTACATCTTTATGTTAATGTGTCTTTAATATGTCTTGGAATTTTATATGCAGTATCATAATGAAAAGTGATAGGTTAGCCTTCAAGCATTTCAAATCTGGAGAGAATAGTATCTGGTATGTTCAGAATCTGCCTCTTCTATGAAACTTCTATATTGTCCTTTACTCAGGGCTAATTGTGAAATTGGAAGCCGTAATGATTGTTTACTTTTTCTGAGCACGCAGAATTACTTAGCAATGTTAATACCCTAGCTGTCTTTCGACAGCTGTCTACAGTCCTCCTGGAAAAATTAGTATAGTCTGGGATCTATTTGAAATAAGTTAAAGGATAACAACTTAATTAATGTCAATCAATATTATTTTCTCAACAGTATGTCTTCTAAAAAAGGTTATTTTGGGAAAGAAATGTAAGGGGAACATTTACTTAGGAAATTTTCCAAGGGGTAATTTTAAGGCATCCTAATTCAAACCAACAAAGAATATTAGTTTCTGCTATGGGAGTGATAAATATTTAATGTATTATTTATACTGAAGAAAAAAGTATCTGTACTACTGCAGGCATATGGATCTGATCATCCCAAAGATATATATTCAAAGATTTTTAAAGAAAGCTTAAAGGTTTCTGATTACTTGATGGCATACATATTTATATATATGTGAATATCACATATATTTCATATAAGGTGCTTGAATCCGTCAAAGGAATGAAATGCAAAGCATGCATCTGCCTCGACTTCAACAAAGCACTTGAAATAGCACTATGTGGAAAACTATGGGTCAGATGAGAAAAGATAAAAATTACTAGAACTACAGAATTATTAAGGTTCTACTTAAAAGGGGAGAAGACAGCAGATATTGATATTTAATATGTTATGAAAGACAAATGAAGTTATGTTTCTCAAGGGTTACGTCAGTAATCATCTTAAGTGAAATCTGAGATTTTATGTATGAATCAGTGTGCTAGTTTGTAGTTCAAAACTGGACAGAAACACCAAAAGATGTAGTGGTTTCACATTCGCCAATTTTGCTTTCCCAGCCAATGCACTAATTAATGCAGTGGTTCTAGTGTTTTCTAAGCTGTGAGATAGGATTTGAAGAAGCAAAGCAAGCTCAAACTTAAAAGATATAAAGATAGTTTTATTCTCACACACTAAAAGGAAAAAAACAAAGAATCAAAATGAAACTTTCAAAACACTTCTCCCTCTCCCACCAGCTTCTTTCTTTCTCACAGACATTGTATAAAGGCAAAAAACTCAGAACCCAAGGTCTGTACTACTTATAAGATAATCTTTCATCAGTCTCTTTAGAGAGACAAGTCTCTTCTGGTTATGGTAACTCTCCACAACATAGAAGCAATCTGCTTGTAGTTCTTAGCTCTCACAGAAAACAGCTGCCCAGAAAAATCTGTTTCAATGGTTCTCCTGTATCACACAGCTTCCCATGGCTGCAATATGGGCCATAGACTCTTTCAGGGTCCACGAAGTCCTGATAGGTTCTTTTAGGAATCTCAGAGCGCAAAAGATACAGCAGGGGACGACACCAGTTTAAATCATCAACAATGCACCTTTATTTAGTGCCAACAACAGTATGCGATAGTGGGAGAGAAATAGAGAATAGAGAGAAAGAGAGAGAGAAGGAGGGGAAGGGGATTATAGCTACCACGGAAGAGCCAAAGTCCTCGAGGCGATCTGCCCATAGACGCATCTTCTTCCATGGGGTGCACACGAGGTGGGTCCCAATGCTCACAGTCTTTATAGGTCCTCTCAAAGCAGGGGCCATTTGGCCAAGTGGGGGGGCTGCCTGGTTGACGTACATTGCTCCAAGATCAAGCTGCAAGCTGTACCTTGTCACTGGTCCATAGTGTGGGAGGTGCAGTGGTTGGGGTTGTTCCGATCCACACCACAGGAATTGCAGGCATCGACCCAGTCTCTGTGTTAAATCCATTGTTCTGGCACTGTGTTCCCATAGAGACCAGTCTCTGGTTTGGTGAACACACACACACACCCAGAGGTACACTTCTGGCAGGCTTTTCCCCACCCTGGACAGGCCAGAAATTTTCTTTGGAGTCTGGGGGTCCCAGCCCCTGGGATTCTCAGTCAGTTCCTTGGAGACAGTTGTGAGGCAAATGAAGGATCTCGGACTGACTCTGACAGACTCTATACATACTGAGGTATTATTTTAAAATGAGCGGTTCAGGTGCAAAGGATGTTCTTCATCGCATTTAAGGGCAGAGATGTCTCTTACTTTTTCACTGGTGCAGGGGCTTCTTCAGCACATCTCAACCTCTGTTTAAAGCACTGGTGCAGAGGACTTTATTAACATCAAGCAACCTGCTCAAATACCTCAAGAGACCACAGGCTCACTGCTACATCAATATTCGCTTAGTCCATTACAAATACCTTTGCTCAAAGCCACCAATTTGAACAATCATTTCCCCAGCTCATATTTTCCATGATTTAAAGACATAGCATATTACAGTTTGTTACCACAATTCACAAAAGATTTTCAGCCTAAGGTGTCTTCTCATCTCCTCATCCCTTAAAATGCAATGTTTCTTTCACAGACCTCAGTATCTTCATGCAGTCTAAATAATGTCCTCACTATGACTTTCTTTTCACTCTAGAGAGAATCATTGTTCTGCAAGCTTCACCTTGTCAAATAAAGGGTTAAAATCTAGTTTGGGTTTGCAGATAGTCACATGATCTAAGTCATGCAGAGGCAGCTCTCAAAGATGAGGGGGAGGATCAGCAGCTGAGATCCTGGTAGCTGGGCTGGTGGATGCCTCCCTGCCTTCACCCCTCGGTCTTATTCGGGGTGGCTCAATTCAGGCTTGAGGCTGCTGCAGGGAGCCCGGGGGTTCAGCTGGATGTTAAAAGTTATGGTTTCCTCTTCCCTGGTGGCAACTGCTAGAAACTCAGTCCTGGCTGGGCTGGGGTATATCTTCCTCCCCTCTCCCTTCCTGGGAGTCACTGAGCCTGGTGGGCATCCTGGGAAAGGCCTGGGCTAGGCAGGGCCCAGCATGCCCTGGCTCCCCCCAAGGAGGAGGGAGCCAGGCCGCCTTTGTACCTCTTCGGAGGCAGGAAGGGAAAAGAGACAGTTCCCAGGGTACCCGGCTTGATATGTGTAATTCACAAAGCCAAACTTTACTTTCTCACTGGCTGAACAACGTGTCAATATTTAAAATTAGCTCCTGATAGGTGGCAGTACTTTCTAAACAATTCTCAGGTCCTTTCAAGAACTGTTCCCTCTTTAACTAAAACTAAGCTGTGCTAACCCATGACAATCAGGAATACTTCGAGGAATTTTACCAATGTTGCAAATGAAAAAAATCATTGTAATTCTAGAGAAAATGAAGACTCATTCCACATATGTACTGCTTAAATAAGTAAAAGTAATCAGAATAGAGTTATTGAAGAAAATACAAACAAAGCAGGAAACAATTTCTTCCAACTTCCAACAGTGTCTGCTCTTCTGTTCTATAAAATAAAATCTGTTACATTGATTTTCAATACCAACTTTGGCTAAGATATTCTTTGTGTTGCAGAAAGTTACTTGGACAGATGTGTACATTTCTCTAACTGGTGAGTAACTGATGAATCGGTTCTAGTTGACAGACTGGTAGCTTCAAGACTTTAATGATTTTTTAAAAATTGTCTGTTCATACTCACAGAAGAAAAAATAAGTGAAGTATGGTACCCAAGAGATAGACATAATAATACAACATTTGACAGTTCAAAATTTTGTGTTTTGTAACTGGAAACCAGTAAGAAAAGTCACTGGAAAAACTGAGAGCAGAAATTCAGGCTCATTGAAGCAGCTATATCATATTCACTCCTATGAGGCACCAATGTGTCACATCTGTGAATAATGCAAATGGTGTCCTAGGATTTGTCAGCTGAGTTAGTACAATATTAGTTCCATTATACAAAATTCTGGTGAGATAGTCTCTGAAATATGTGCTCTGGTCATTCATATTGAAAGGAGATGAATTTAAACTGACAGACGGAGAGAGCTTCTGTGATAATGTAGAAAATTGGAAGTCCATTATATGAGAAGAGATTGGAAGTACTAGGCTTGGTTAGTCTGGTGACACAAAGGCAAAAAATGGATAAGGTTTCTACCTATAAATTTATCAAAGGTTACAGACTATGTAAGGTAAAGGGTTGGTGAAGGAACAAATAGATACAAAAATATGTTTTGCTCGAAACTGAATACCTGACAATTCTATGGAATATATGGAAGCCTAGCTTTTACAATGTGTAAAAGGAGAAAAAACAATGATTAACAAAACAAAGACTACTTTAAATACATTTTCATATTTTTTGAAGGATTAATGACTGTGATTCCTGCAATAAAAGAAGCCATTGTTATATGAATGTCTTGCATGAACGATTAATAGTCACATATATTGAAAGACATAAAAAGATATGAAATATATACATTTGAATGTAAGTCTTCATTACTTTAAATATCTGGTCAAATAGCTGGAAATATGAATCTGAATAAAATCAACCAACTGATTTTTTTATGGAGTCAGTTGTAGGCCTTGGAATAATAGGTTGTATTGTCTGTACAGGGTGGAAAGAACTCTTTTATTTTGGAATTTTTTAAAGAGAGATCTTCAGTTTGCCTCTAGGTCAGCATGAACTTGCACATTAATCTTTAGCTAAAATGATTAATCCAATTCTCAGCTGTCTTCATTTGATAAAACAAATCCCACTCATAAACTGTAACAGGCTCTGAGTACGGAAAAATAATTGTCACTAGTAAAATCTCTCAGATTACCTAGAGAAAACTGCATCTTAATACAAGAAAGTGGAAGGGAGAGAAACTAAAGCTTCTAGAAGTGATTTGAACTGGAAATAAATGAGATTTATTAGAGGAAAAAAATAGGGAGTGTGTGAAGAAGATAATAAAAATCATCTGTTCTCTGGCAGTGTGAAAATAAAATGTTGGCAATAGTAGGAAAATTAGGGTAAGATAACTCCAGGGACATATTTTGGCAAAGAAAAAAAAAACAATAAAAATCCTCTATACCCACAGCCGATGATAATCAAATATCATGTAGAAACACTTGAGCAAAATTCTGGTTGAACAACATGCTTTGTGATAGACTGTTAGATTTTAGGGAGAATATATCCATGTCCAAAATCTGATTTTTTCCCTAATATGTATAATCTGCTACTAGTCCCTAGCTATCTGTTTTCTGTGACAACCCTTCAGGATTCATACAAAATTCATATCGCCTCTTTCTTCTGCTCTTTCAGCTTACACCATTGCTATTGAAGGCTCAGTTCTCGAGGTCCTTGGGGTTATTCTGGGTGCATTTTTGGTGCAGCTATTGTTCTGACATGAATAGAAGCTGGTAAGAGCGTAGGTGGTAAAAATAAAATCTGAATATTTAAAAGCAGAAAAATAGAGGCCTCAGTAAAATGTAAATGCTGCTTGTGTAAGAGAGGTGTCTCAAAAAATGTCATTCCAATGCCTTAGCCCAGGCATTTTGTTTCATTTTAGTGACATTCTTGGACATATCTTCCAGTTCAGTGTGGATGTCTCAGATGTCTTAGGTGTCAGTGATGGATGCACTTAATCCCTTAACCAAACCAGCAGTAGTTCAACAAAGGCTTCAAAGGAGGTAAAGGCATGAGCCACAGCCAGTTCAAGAACTCCTCCAGTTCCATTCTGTTCTCTGAAAACCCACAAAGGAGCAGAGTGACACAGTGAGCACTGATGCACGTACACTTGAGGAAGAAGTAGCAGGAACATGTGAACTGACTTCAACCCCCATTCCCTGTCCTCGCAGTGCTGTGGGAGAGGAGGTAGAGAACTTGGCAGAAAAGTGGAGACTGAGAAGAAGAGACAGGTGGACAGAAGGTGTTTTAAGATTTGGATTTATTTCTTATATCCTACTCTGATTTTGTTGGTTATAAATTAACAAATTTCCCCAAGCTGAGCCTGTTTTGCTTGTGATGTTAACTGATGAGTAATCAGTGCCTGTCTTTATCTTGAACCATTAGGTTTTCATTACAATTCCTTGTCCCTGTCCTGTTGAGGAGGAAAGTGAGCAGCTTTGGTGGACACCTGGCTTCCAGCTGGGGTCAACCCTTCACAATAGAGAAGTCCAAGTAGACCAGTGAGCATAAAGATAATATTCTTATCCTTGGCTTCACAGCCTTGGCAGATGGCACAATTGCTTGAATTGTTTTCAGGGCTTTTCCTGACTGGTGCTGCTAGGTAGAAAGCTGCAGATACAATTTTTTATATCTGCTCAAAATTAATCAACTAGTACTCTTCCTAGTTATTTAAAACAAAGTTTAAAAATAACATTATAAACAAGACATTATATATATGCTTCAATTCCTAAAGTTAATACAGATCCATATTAAAAAATAAATTATAATTATTTCAATTCCACAATGACAAATACATTTCTCAGAGGAAATCAGAACCAAGGTGCCATAATGGACTGCCCAAAATAATTTTTGAAAGCCTTATGTGCTTTCTTATGTGTGTACATTCATGTGATTTCTGAGAAAGTGCAATCATATCTAAAAATAAATTATATAGTGTAAAAGGTATAAAAAAAGAAGAAATTTTTAAAAACAAAAAAAATCAATTCAAAAAGCTTCCATGTTTTAAAAATATTTTAGAAAAGCAGCAGGATTTATAAAACAAAAGAATCCCTTCTCTTATGTCTCTAGAGAGATTATCTTCACAGTATAAATTTATTATATATTTGCACACATCAATATCTTCAAGATCTTGTTACATGTCAGCTTGCTGTAAAAACAGACCTAATATGATAAACTGCAGCATTTGATATAAAAGGCCAAGAGCAGACAACTGAATTAAACCACATTCATTTAACACTGGTTTGGTCTCTGAGACCTTCAAAGTGGAATGAGATCACACAAGAGTTACAGAAGACCTGCACTGGCTGCAGGTGGGCAGAATATTCAGCAACATCTCAAACAGTATTAAAATCTCATGTGTGATCAACAGACTCAAGTCCCTGGTATGCAACCTGAGATCAGCTGAACTGCTCTATAGGCATCACTGACTGTCCTGATTAGATTTCCATTGACTATAGTCTAAATTCAGACACCTGGCTCATGTAAAGACACTTAGGTATAGATATTTATAAAGACCTTTGAGAATAGAAAGATAAATGCAGTTACTACTGAGCTGAACCCAACACCTGAAGCTCATTAGAATTCAAGTATGAATGAAAAAGACTCAGCTTTTTTAATATTAAACAAAACATTCTTTTTAAATTCATATTTTCAAATCTATTGTGCATGCAAATTTAATTTTTATACTCTGAAGATAATAATTTACAAAGTATGACCCGTGTCATATATTTTAACACTTTTTGATGTTTATCCAGTCTTTACTTGTACTACTTCATGACTTATTTCCCATTAACATTTCCTGTAAAGAATGACAATAGCTGCCATTGCTGACTTTGAGAACCACTTCTCAATTCTTTTCTGCGAGGAGAGAAATTGCGGTTAGCTTGGTTTCTAAAAAAATCTAACAGTTATAACAGATTATTTTTTCAAAGAATCATGCAGCCCAAATCTGTGGCATATAATAATTTGACCTGTGTAGAATTTAATTCTATTTATCTATTATGGTTGTAATGATAAATATTGTGGATTTCAGCAGTGTTAATATTTCAAAGTGGCATAAATATTTCAGAAGATGGCAGCTCCTATCTTTATGATCTGACAACCAAAACCAATCAGTTCAAAACAAGCCACGTGTTTTACGTGATGTTAAGAAAAACTTATAATCAAATCATCAACCCCCCAGATGTTTCTGAGATATTAATGGGTCAGGTGTCCTAATTTTAATGTCTGAATTCTAAATGAGTATGTCTTTCAAAGTATGCTTCAGTATGCTTCAACATATTTTATTTTTCAATAGTTTCTCATATGAGTCAGAATCAGAATCTTTGACATGACAATAGCAAAACAAAGCAAAAGAACAACAACAACAAAACTAAACAAAAAAGCAACAAACAATTAAATGGGCCAAAATTAGGACTGAGCTGTAAGTTTTGAATATGTATAATACAGTAGATCTAACATCAGAACTATCCAAGGAATGCTTGGATAACTTAGGTCGTTTTTATCCTGTCATAAGAGAATGTTACAGGTATACAAATTGTTCAGAGTCATGAAGTTTAACTTCCAAAGGTCGTTTAGGTGTTAAATGCATCTTCTGGGCAGAGAAGTTAAAGCAGATTGCTTTGAGTTGTGTAAGTATTTGAGTATTTCTGCAGATAAACATTCCACAATTTGTCTGAGCAACCTCTTCTAGCATTTGACCACTCTCATATTAAATAAAGATTACTTTTGTCTTGAAAAACTTCACAGTGTGTTTTCTTTTCAGGCCCAGTAGGAAAATGATTGCTTTTTCCTCAGCTAAGATATTGTACAAGCATTGAAAAACAAGGTCACTGAAAGTTACTGATTTACTTGTCTCTCCATAGCTATTCAGTGTCTTCATTCCATGCTATTAAAATAAGAATTACCTCAGGTGTATGGAGTACAATTTCTTCATGGAAAGGAAGGGGATCATTAACCTTGCAAACTCCAACAAATTAAGTTGGTCCTCTGGAAACTTAAATTTTTATGCATGGCTATCATTTTCTTCTGGTAAAATGTTTTGGGTTCAGATCTGAATGAAAGATTGGGAGACCAGTGCCAGAGAAGTGAAAGAACCAAACACATGAGAATGGTCAGCAGATGTTCTTATTTACCTGATACTACCTAATGGTTCACCTCTTCATTTTACAAAAGAAGAAAAAGAGAAAAGGGATTTAAACTCTTACCCTACTTCTTTTCCTCCTATTTTTAGCTTCAACTATTTTTTTTCTTTCTCTTAATTTTAGTTTCCATTCTTAAATATATATGTGTACTGATTATGTATTCATGTCTATTTGTCCATATATGCAGTAAACCAAAAGGAAACTAAACCGACCTTCTATTATTAATCTGCAATGTTCTATTTTCATGCTTTAATTAAACTGAAGAATAGATGTGGGAAATGCAAGGCAAAGGTTAACATCTCTATCCTATTATAGCTGTAGTCACTCAAGATGAAGGAAGTGTATCTTTTAACACTCTTCATTTTTCCTTTTTTTTTTTCTTTTTACTGCAGTCTTTTTTGCTTAGCTTTCAATAATAAATTTGTTCAAACTCTGTGTTTTCTCTAAAGATTTCTAAATGTATATACTTCAAATACCAATACCCACAGTCTAAACTGTGTCAGCTGGAGTTGTAAGGTAAATGTTTGGTTCAGGTCTTGCAAATAATGTTTGAGTTAGCAAACCTTTATTCATTTCCTAATATTTTTTCACATTCTGAAGGCACTTCTATTGTGTATTTTAATATTATCTTAAAACAGTGAAATATTTGTAGCTTCCACAGTAAAACAGCAGTGGTCTTGGTGATCTAGGTGCCAAAATAAACCTGTAATAACCAATTTGTCCAGGACAACAGGGCTGGTGAAGGCTCTAGAGCACAAGTCCTGTGATGAGCAGCTGAGGGAGTTGGGGTTGTTAAAACTTGAGGAGAGGAGGCTCAGGGATGGCCTTAACTTTCTCCTGAAAGAAGGTTGTAACAAAGAGAGGATCACAGGGCAACCAGTGACTGGACGAGAAGACATAGTGTCAAGATGTGACAGCACAGATTCGGGCTGGACATCAGGAGGGATTCCTTTCATGGAAGGGGTTGTTAAACATGGGAATGGATTGTCAAGGAGTTCGTGGAATCATGATCACTGGAAGAGTTTAGGAAAAGACTGGATGTGATACTTATTGCCATGGTCCAGTTAACAATGTGGTATCCAGTCAAGGGTTGGACTCGATTATTTCAATTATCTTATTCAATATAAATTATTCTGTGGTCTGTGATGCTCACTTTTCCAAAATGTGAAATTATTTCTTGTAGCATTAGATAAATACACACTTGATCTGTACAACTTCAATTGTCAAATCTGGTTAAATAAAATCTGGAATGTTTTTTAGCCCTGAAAACCATTGCAAAACAGGTTCAAAACACAGTTTATCAAGGTGTTTGACTAGCAAAATAATTGAAATTTATCTTGCCTCCTCTTTTTAGTTTAGTACATTTATTTTTATTTATAGTTGTCCTTCCTCTTTATTTTGTTACTTTTCTGATGCCACTTTTGTTTTAAAATCTCGTGTCCTCCTTATTCCAGCATAATAAGTTGTTTTGTTTTGTTTTGTTTTTTTCCTTTTCAGGAATCCCAGGCCCTGGACACCAGAGAGGAAAGTCTGGAGGAAGGACAACTTATCCTTGTGACAAAGGAAAAGATTAGGGAATAACTTGGAATTCTAGAATCATCTCATGAATTGGAATAGATCTTTATAGCCCAGACCAGAGTACACGGGCAGGGATACTTTTCCCCTAGATTAGGGTGCTCAAAACATTTTTTCAGCCTGGCTTTGCCTCTGAACACTTGCAAGGATNTATTCCAGCATAATAAGTTGTTTTGTTTTGTTTTGTTTTTTTCCTTTTCAGGAATCCCAGGCCCTGGACACCAGAGAGGAAAGTCTGGAGGAAGGACAACTTATCCTTGTGACAAAGGAAAAGATTAGGGAATAACTTGGAATTCTAGAATCATCTCATGAATTGGAATAGATCTTTATAGCCCAGACCAGAGTACACGGGCAGGGATACTTTTCCCCTAGATTAGGGTGCTCAAAACATTTTTTCAGCCTGGCTTTGCCTCTGAACACTTGCAAGGACTGGACACTCACAGCTTCTATGGGCATCCTGTTCTAGTGTCTCTCTGGACGTTAAACAAATAAACCAATTTCTTCTTCATATCCTACCTAAATCTCTCAGTTTAAATCCATTACCTCTTATCCTTTCACTCCAGGCCCTGGTAAAAAGTTCCTCTCCAGCTTTCTTAGATGGATTGAGTATTCTGTTTCACAAGATTAACAACCCCAACTCTCTAAGCCTGTCTTGATAGCATAGGTGTTCTATCCTCCTGATGGTTTCCACTGCTATAATCTGGACATGCTCTAACACGTCCATGTCTTGGTATTCCGGAGCTAGACCCAGGACTCCAGGTGGGAGTCTCCTGAGAGCAGAGTCTCCCCCTCAATCTGCTGGCCGTTATTCTGTTGATGCAGACCTGGATATCAATGACTTTCTGGGCTGCGAACATGCAGTACTGGCTCATATTTTTTCAACCATCAGAATCATCAATCCATGTCTACAGAGCTTTTCTCAAAATATTCATCATCACGGTACTGAGAGTTGCCCTGACTCAGGTACAAGACTTTACACATGGCCTTGTTAACTTCATGAGGTCCATCTGGATGCTCTCCTCAAGCCTGTCAAAGTCACTCTGGAAGGCATTTCCTCCATCTATTGCATCAACTGCATCACTCAGCTTGGTGTTCTTTAGATCATATAAGCAGTTCAAAATTCCCACAACAGAGGTATTTTATTTTCATGTGAAAGTAGTTTTTCATTAAAAGAAACCAAGTTCCTGATAATGTGGCAAAAAGTTACATAAGTATTCTCCTACATTAACCTCACTTTTTAACCTCATCTCCTGCACTGATTTAATTATAGAACTTACATGCCAAAGTAGCTAGACATTGGGAAGGAAAAATAAATTCTTTTATCTCACTCTTCCACCGAGCTCCTTGTTGGAGTCATGGTGTAAAACCTCAGCTCAGTAAAAAAATGTCATTCTTGCCCTTTGATGTATTTAGATTATGAGTCACATAGAGCTACCAAGTATCTGGTTTTGTTATGAAAAGAGAAAATGATTACAAGTGCATTTTCAGAGATACTCTCATCTAGGGACTGAAACCATCACTGAGATTAAGATAGGTCTCTTTTTGTGTGTGTCTTGTGACTTCACAGCTGAAGTCTCTTCTGTCCCTAAGTATTATATGACTTCAGCATATCCCTTCACAGTAACAGAGAGACTGGAAAAGGCACAAGTGGATGCTTTTGGACAACTAAAACCTTTTTTATGATAACATTTCATAAAAACTGAGTTGTTTTGCTTCATTACTGTAGAATTTATCCAAGGAACAAACAAAAATCTGTCTTCCTTTAGGCATCAAAGTTAGATATTTAAATCTAAAGAAGTCATAAAATTTTGCAGTTAAAGGAGTGAGATGTGTACTTCCATTGTAGAGACTTTGATGACATTCTAAGATTTACAGGTAAGAAAAGTCAGATGTACTGTCTTTTATATCTGCTTATTTGTCAATTCCCATCCAGAGAATAAAATTCATATAGTGATAACCTCTGGAACATATGCAAATAAATGAAGAATGTTTTCTTGAAGGCAATAAGATGTGTTGTCTTTCTCTTCATGTATGCTGCTACACTGCCAGAAAGGACCTAGTCTAGATTTTAATAAATTAGGACTGTTTGGACAACATGCATTTGTGCATATATGTGTTCTTAACGAAACTTGGTGTAAACTATTCTTTCTGATATCAGAATGACAATGACATTTTGTTTTCTGTTTAAAAAGTCAGAAAGAGCATAAGTGGTTCTTATTTAGGCAGTGAAGTGGGTTCTCCCCACTTCACTTTGTTACTATATTTGCTGTACATGCCAAAGTTTTGGTTGCAGGGATGCTGAAGTGGTGGCCTTTATAGGAAGAGGTTGAAGAAGCCTGAGGCCAGGGACAACCAGTTCCTAGTAGGTCTACAGTGGACTTCAGTCTGTGGAAGAACCATGCTGAAGCAGGAGAAAATTGTGAGGAAGGAGAGGCAGAGAGGAGCTGATATGGACTCATAACACTTAATCACCCATCCTACCTTGACCACTCTGGAGAGCTGGCTAGAAAAGTCAGGAGAGAATAGTGAAGTTTAGTCCAAACAAGCAGTGTTAGAGGAGAAGAGCTTTTTTTAATAATTTGTCTTTGCCTTCCATTACCTGAATTTACTTTACCTGACAATAAATTCCATAATTTTTCCCCAAGCTGAATTTGTTTTGTCCTTTATGGTAAATAGCAAGCAGTCTGCCCATGTTGATTTTGACCCATTCATTTTTTTAATCAAATTTTCTCACCCTATCCTGTTGAGGAGGGCAAATAGCAAAATTCTGGGTGGATGTCCAGCTGCAGAAGCTATTATGCAACCATAATCACAAACAAGCTATTTTTTTCATGAAAATAGCTAAGACCAAGAGTTTATTCTATATCATCTCACATCATTGCCGGGGGCAAGGGAGAAGGAAGTCCCTTTTTGGGAAAAGGGTGTCCACACTGTCAGATAAATGTTGGCAGAGGGAGTGGTGGGGTAACAGCAGTTCTGAGCCTGATGGAGCATTTGGGGAATGCTGGTTCCAGGCTGGAGGGAGTAGTTGGGTAATGCCAGTTCCAAGCTGGGGCACTAGTTAGGGTGCCATGATTGTCAGGTTGGGCACAGTGGAGAGCATTTTGCATGTGAATCACGCTGTTGTACGCTTTTGTTCTTAATATTGTTACTGATACAGTTTGTTTTCTTCTCCTGTTGCTGTTTCCAATATATATATTTTTTTTATCTCAGCTCCTAATCTTTACCTTTTCTGCCTCCAGTTCTCCTCTCCAGCCCATTCCAGGGGGAAGAAGGAAAGGGAGGGGGAGGTGGAGCAAGAGAGCAGCAGCATGATTTGGAGAATCTCAGTTGGAACATTAAACAGTTAAGTGACATTTCTAACCAACAACACTCAGTTTCCCTCCCAAAGAGTATTTGAATCTGATTGCTATTGCAAGTATGCTGTTTTTATATTCAAATTGTCTTCAGATACACATTACAATTTTTTCCCTAAATCCAAGTTAATTAGTTTAGCTATCAGATCTTAAAATCATATTAAAATGTTATGGCCTCTTATGAAGATTTCTTAATAATGCTGACAAAGCTAATTTCCCAATTAAATGCAGCATATCTATAGAAACATGGCATTGTATCTGAACTTATTATTTAGGGAGTAGTGTGATTAATCTCACAGCAGCGCCACACTCCCAAGACTACCCATAATTTGAATCCCAGTCATCATTATGAATCGTTATGAGTCACTTGATTGCTCTCTTTACCTCTCTTACTGAGTCTGGGCTGGACTGCTTATGTCTGTCCCCTGTGCCCAAGAGAAAGCAGAGCTTTGTATGCCATTAATTCAGGCAGTTCTCTGGACTCACAAAGATGAGACATATCTTCTAAATCATCATAATATATAAGGTTGTGTCTAGCTCATCTCTAGCTCAACTCAGTACTGTTTACTAAAAGGCAAAGTGGAAGAGCACCTACTTTGAAGAAAAATAAACAGTCTCTACACTACAAATTCCTTTGAGGTCTCAAGAAGATTGTTATGTGTGGTAATTTTTTTAAAGTCTGGCCTTTTCCTTTCATTATCTGCATGGAAGCTTCTGGTTGATGAACAGTATAAAGACGTGGTTCTTCATATCTGATGCCTAAATATGAATTTATGAGCATTTAAACTTGACAGTTTTAGCATCAAATGCAGTTCTTTACTATCCTCAGATGCCTTTTTCTCATTACTTCTCTTACAGAGTTGTTCTTGAATATACCTGACGCTATTTAATCAGACTATTTTATCTCTTTTAAAACACTGTGACAGATGTATAAATGCTTTAACATTTACAGGTAAATACTTATTTCTGAGGTATTTTTTATCAGTTTCCTGTTATTTAACTATTTGTGTGTGTTTTTTCTGGTGGTGTTTAACATCTAAATTATTTTTTGCACTAAGAAAACCCAGTGGGAAGTATCAGCTTTGAAAAGAGTACAATTGGATATGTGAATAACTGTGAACTCACCAGTAGGACTCAATGAATAGCAATGTTTGCAACCTCTGTAACTTGTTCAAATTCTACAGGCAACTATGTCGGAAACTTTCAAATTTCATCACAAATTATGGTTCATTTATAAGCAGTTAAATGTATAATATTCCTTTTGGCCCAGTTTGGCAGTTTTTTTGATTCAAGAAAAAACATAGAATCTAACTAATTTAATTTGTTTTTATGCTGTAGAAATGGAGAATTGATATGTATAAAATGTTTCTAAATTTTAACCGCTTTCATATTAACTGAAGTAATTAATATAATTGTAGTAAAAGTCAATATTTATCCACTGACAATTCAACCTCTTCCTTTTGGTGTGTATAGAACATGAACTAAAGTTATTCTCATGCTCCCAAAATTTTAAAGACTAAAGATTTCATCTTTATTTTTGAAAAAAAAAAATTTGAAGAGTAAATTCAAAGCAAATCACTACTTCAATTCTTCCTTACAGCAGAGTGAGACTTAAAGATTTAGTTAAGTATTTGAATAACAGGTCTTGAATATCAAATCTGGAGTGGGAATTGGCTTACCGTTATACTCTTCACCTCCACATACAGAGTTTTAAAATATTTAACATCCTGAGAATTCCTCAGTCTCTTGCAAGTGTCTCTTTTCAGAGTTCTATTGGAAGTATGAGGACAGCTTTATGGGAAGTGGAGGTATAAGTCTTCAGTACATTTTTTTGTGACTTCACCTAAAAGAAAACACTAAGAACTAACTCTCTTACCTTGCATTTAGAGAGTGTAGTGGGGAGTGTTTGTTGTGGCTGTGGTGTGGAATTCAAAATCCATCTAACTGGTAAAGTTTAACATTGCTGACAACCAGATATATGACAGAAGAATAAATTACACTTACTTTCTCTAATCTAAAAGAAATACCAGAGATAAATTCAACTTCATATGCAAAGACTATGATCATCATTCTAGACTCTTTGGGGTACCCAAAACTGTGTGAAAGAACCCCTAACTGTTTATTATATTTTTCACCCCTGTGCAGATATCTCGTATGTCACTGAAGAAAAATAAACAGTACAGTCAAGCAACTAGAGGAGGAGACTACAATAGCATGTGTTTGTGAGTGTGTTTGTACCTATATGAAGGAAGCAGTGACAACTATCTTCAGCTACAAATTAAAAAGTGAATGATAGGTAGTTGTAATATGTCATGAAAGACATTGGTAAAGCACTTCAATGGTAATGCATTCTTTGGAAATAAGCCAGTCACTGACAATAATTCACTGCAAGTATTTTCAATTGTGCTGTTTCCAGAACTTGGGTTATATATCAAATTCAGGGTCATCATAAGGGAAAATGTAAAACATTGTATTATTCTTGCTAATTCTGAGACAAATACTTCCATCTTTTGGTTAAACAGGGTTTATCTCAGTGGTGACTGATTCTGCAGAAGTTTAAGCCAGTCTTGTACGATTATGTCAGTAGAATATTTTTATTATTTTGATGGGCTAGCCCTGGCTAACAGCCAAACACCAACCCAGCCACTCAATCACTCTCCCCTTTTAAGGAGATTGGGACAGAAAATAGGACTAAAAATCTGGGCTGAAATAAAGACTGGAGACTGCTTACCAAATACTGGGGGAAATTTATTTATTTATTTTATTGCCATTTAGAATGGATTTGGATAGGGACAAATCAAAAAAAGCAAGGCAAACAGTAAAACAAGACTTTTTTCCCCTACTCTCTGGGACTTAGTGTGCATGAATGTCTGAAATATTCTTACTCTCTCCCTAAGTTGCAGGATAAGGCGTAGGGAGACATGGGTACTGCTGGCTCCTCTTTGCCACTCCCTCCCTCTCACAGTTTTCCTTTGCCCTCGTGTGTACTTTCCCATGGGCTGTAATCAGTCCTTCTGGGCAAAAAGAAAATCTGCTCTGGAGTGTGTTCTCCACAGACTCTAGTTCCTTCAGGAAATAACCATCTGCTCCAGCCTGGGTACTCTCTTTCTCCTCTCCCCTCTTCTTCTCTGCTGTACCTTCTGCCCCTGGTGTTCCCTTTTCCTTTCTTTTCTGCCTATACAGCATTCGTTTTCCTTTCTTAAATATGTTGACACAGAGGGGCCACCAGGGCTCTGCAGTGGGTCCATTATGGAACCATCTGGAGCTAGACCTTCCTGACACAGGACAGGCCACCACATCTTCACAGCAAGGCCACCTTTGCAGCACCTGCTACTAAAACTTTATGACATACGCCCAATGATTTTGTTTAGGAGAAAAAAATAACTTGAGAACAAATCTTGTTTTTTCCATCTTAAGATCCTACTTCAAAAGCCTCTAGCAGTTCTCCCATACTTGTTAAACCTTTTGACAAAAACAATGAATAGCAAAGATTTTTCTAGAGGCCCTCCTACTCTATATACGGGCCATAAGGTTAATTCAAATGGTGCTTCTTGGTTTTCTGTTAGATATCTCCTTGAAAATCTAAAAGTTTTTTTTTCCATTTGAAATTCTGATCTTTTCTGAAGATTTTATGAAGTAGAAATAGTAATTCTTGACCAGGTTTTGGTTTGGTGGGGTTTTGTTTGTTTGCTTTGTTTTTGTGGGTTTTTTCAGTTTTGCTTGGTTGGTTTAGGGTTTTTTTTCTTTTTTAGATGAACCATAGATGTGAGATCTGTTTACATGCGTGGATATTCATTAATGATTTCTGTCCTCAGGTCCACACACATTGGATCAGATTTCAACTACTTTTTAGAATCAATTCAATGGTGAATTTCTAGACCAATTATGGAACATATAGGTAAAATTTTATTCCATTTCCTGTAACATATAATATTTTTCATGATGTAAAACTAATAGTAATAAAATTCTCCTAAATTATGACTTTACACACATAATTTCCCTACATGCAATTTAATCTTTTAAAGACATCTGCTTGTCAGCAGATTTCAATATTGGAGTACTTGACAGCAGGGGCGGAAGAAGGATATTCTCTTCTGGCTTTTTTTTTTTGTTTATTTTTTTATCTTTTTATTAAAAAAAAAAAATTATTGCTAAAATTCCTTGAAGCTTCAATATTAGTTCCTCTGTGTAACCAACAGGGTGAGAGCTTTCTGGGTTTTAATTTGGTCACTACTTGCATGGTTGTTCAAGTGGTAGGTGAACTATCAATCCATTAACTAATTATTTTTGCTAACATTTTGTTCTCTATTTCATTGAAATATTCATTTCAGTATGAAAGCAGCAGGATATTAACTTTTACAGTTTTCATGTGCTGAGAGGATTCTTGAACTTGTAGGCACTGGGTTCACAATGTCATAACAAGAAAAAAAAACTGTTTTCAGATGTTCGGATCACATTGTTCAGAATATTAATGCATTTGGCATAATGCAGTACTGGATTAAAATAAAAATTAAAGAATGATAAAATCCTACAAAATAACCCTAGGAAAGCTGCTGGAGAAGTCAAAGTCTTCCACTGAAGTAGAACAACATAAGTATTGGGTCATGTTTTAAATCTATTTCTTTTGTCCCTGGATTTTGCTGTACAGCAATTTAGTTTCAGAAGAAAGCATGTAGGCCTTCCAGTGAGCTCCTTTTCCCATACCTGCTAGTGTGGATATTTTATTTTACATTTTTGTTTTTCAAGATGAGGAACAAACTGAATCACAATAAAAATATTCTATTTTCCATTTAGCATCTTTGTTTAGTAGATTGTTAGCCACATAATGACCGTAAAATTCTGCCCTCCTTACCTTTATCTGTAGTTGTGTTTTATGAGTGTAAATCACTGTAAGCACCTGCAAAGGTCTTGCTGAGAGAAAGTTTTCAGGTTCTGGATATCACCTGCAGTGGGCTTACACTTAGTCTACTATCTTCCTTGAGTAAAAAGTGTCCAAAGAGATCCTTAAGAACAGAAAATAGCCACATTATCAAAAATGTTTTGATTACCTTTTACTTACATTAAATGAAAACATTTTCCCCTTTCAATTAAGTAGATTATACAAGGATAAAAATGTGCACACTGACATGCTTTATAGCTGCTAAGAATTCAACAGGATTTTTACTTTGAAATAGTATTTTTCCATACAAAGAAAATACAACAAAAGAAAAAAGGCAAAAAAGCAAATACATTGAATAGTTTAAGATCCAGAAACAAAGCATATAACAAACACTAGAGCAAAATCTTATTTTCTCTCAAAAATGTAGTAACACTTTTGAATATTTAATGTTCTGTTAGTTCCTTTCTACCTGCATAAGAGCTATTAGTATTAATACAAATTGCAGCTTCTGAAGTCTCAGATGTTGCATTCAAAGCTCATTTTCTGATGTCATTAAAACATGGCTTTTTGGAAAAGTGATTCATTTTCTAAAATACTATTCACAAGGATGCTTTGACATAATTAAGTCAATAACATTACTTAGAACCTCCACATAAAGGTAATTATTTCATTGTCATATATTATGGTGATAAATGTAGACTAATGATGTAATTTGCTTCAATTAAAGTTGTTTTATGAAAATTGTGTTGTTGCATATAAACCTTAAAGGTTTATGATTTCTCAAAGGCAGAAATGAAGGAAAATAAATCCATGGTTTGGTGAGAAATTGATTATCTATGCACGCCCCTTATCTTGGGAAACTCAGGATGGGCATTTCAAAATTAAAAACACTGCCCTCCTTGTAGTTCCAAATGCTTTCCTTCCCCTTGGTCCACAAAATTAAGCAGAGAGCAAGCTGCAGGCTTTTGTTCACATACTGAAATAAATAACGCACTTTTATTATAAGGGTATAACCATTCTGGTGGACTCAATGCCTAGGCCCTTTGCACAAAGAAGATATTATACCTGAAATTTAATAGGGAAAGTGACAACCTTTTCACAAGTCTCATGTGGGATTACAACATGCCACGTGTAATGCTCTCTGAAGTAAGCATTACTGTCTTTCTGCTAGAGGTGCTTAAAAATCTTAAACTGACAAGACCTAGAGCTGATCCAGACTTCAGCAGTTCATCCTGTGTGTAGCTCCTAATTAAGACACTGTGGCATTAAAATTGTTATTCTATCTTAAAGCATATTTTATGCATACAGATAGGCTTGGACTTATTTTATACCCCTTTATATCCCTTTCCCTGGTAGTCCCTAGCACCAGAACAGCCCTGGCAGAAGCAGAACAAGACTCTCTCAGTTAGCTGGGGCAGACTTGTCAAGTTGGAGGTGGTTGTAGATGGCTGGAGCTGGTTCCCCAAGTTCTCATGTGATTGTTGCCTCCCAAGATGGAGCTGCTGCTTGCTCAGGGACAGTAGCCTGAGAGACTGTGGGGTGGGGGGACAATAACTCTTTGTTGTTGTGGGACTGGTGGGAAAACTTCCACCACTCCTACTGGGCCTCCAGGGGCAGCCAGGGGTTGGTGGGGTAAGTGGGTGAGAGATGCATCCTTGAAGGATGTTAGCACCACTCAGGGACACATAACACCTGAGAAGAAAGACTTTGTACTAGTGATGGCTTCTGTCTGGAAGCAAGAATGGTCGAAGAATCAATGGGGATGAGGAAGGGATAAAAATATGGCATGAGGACTCATACAGTGATGTCAAAACACACAGTTTTCTTTATACCTCTTAGAATATTATTTTATTGTTTATGAGATTTCCTGAGGTTTTGGCTGAGGCTGAGATATAAACACATGCAAAATTGTTCAGAGTTACCTGCAGAGCCAGAAATCAAAAGAGATCAGAGACTTTTCCAAGTACTGCTCACAGACTTTTTCAGATAAGGCAATGGTACAACTGTGTCCAGACCCCCATTACAGAAATAAGCGGATAGAAGAGTGCTTTCAAGAATTACAAGTGTTGCTATTTGCCTTCTGAAATGCAGCTGTCGGAGAAGAAATTGCAAGGACTCTGAAGTTTCTGCTACTTATCTGCTACCTGATATCTCTTGCTGAGGAATTAGACCATGTTTCAGTTTTACTACCAGAAAAAGCCAAAATGCCAGACACTTTCCAAATTAAGAATTGTAAAACCTCAAATATCTATTTCACATATTTTCGTAATTTCTAGTTTGGAAGACCTTAAAGATTAGAGTCTAGGAAAGCAGAATTTGAAGAATCTGAAAAGAGCTCCCAGATTTGAGTCCACATTACTTTTTTGATTGACCTTAATCCCCCTTTTTTCTTCCCAAACAGCATTTGCTTTAAACCATCTAGTCAGCCTATCAAACATAGTTTAGAATGATGGGCTGTCATTAAAAGTTCCTTTGATAAATATAAGTTATTTACTATACCCACCCAATTAGTTTTTTGGGTTTTGTTTGTTTGTTTGTTTGTTTGTTTGTTTGTTTGTTTGTTTTTCCAGATAACAACTGTTGGACATCTTTCTATTCCCAGAAGCACTGGCAATTCTATCCAGGGCTAATCAGCAGTGTGGCCAGCAGTTTGAAGCTACTCTCCTCCTCTGCTCCTGCCTGATGAGACCCCCACCCGCAGGACTGCATCCAGCAGTGGGGCCCCCACTAAAAAAAATATATGGGATTGTTAGAGCAGGCTGAGAGGAGGGCAACAAATATCATCAGAGGGCTGGGGCACCTATCTTAGGAAGAAAGTCTAAGAGAGCTGTGGGTATTTGGCCTGGAGAAAGGTCCAGGGAGACCTTTCAATAAACATCTATCAATACTGGAAGAGAATTTATAAGAAAAACTTAATATTTTGCTAAGATCCATACTGACAGTACAAGGGAATTTAAACTGGAAAAAGTTAGATATTGATTGGTTACATGGAGAATTTTATTTTTTTTAACAGAAAGTGTGGTGAGATAGTGGAACAGATTGCATGGAGAAGCTGTGGAAGCCCCATCACTGGAGTTGTTCAAGGTAAGGTGGGATAGGGCTTTGAGCAATCTGGTCAGGTAGAAGGTGTCCCTGCCCAAAGCAGAGAGGGTTAGACTAGATGATCTTTAAAGGTCCCTTCCTACACAAGCCATGATTCTATGATATGACTGATCAAGCTGGTAGGCTTAGAATCATGCTGTTCTGTAAAAGTGGTGACAGGAAAGACTGTGAAACATACAAAGATGTTTTAAGAAAAGATGAATTAAATGTGTAAACTGAATTTGAACTAGAAAACATAAACAGAAAACCAAATAAAGCAGAAAAGACATGCATTTCTGTTTCATGTCATGCTTAAAGCATCAAAGATAGTGACAAACTGGAGATAGTTCAGTGAAGAGCCACTAAAGAGCATATGACATGAGGGTTGGCTGAACAGCCCGAGGAAAACATATTTAAAGGGTGATTTAATAGTAATCTTGTACTGCTTAGAGATTACAGAAAAGAGTGTTGGGCTCATTTTGGGAGTGCACAGTAAAAGTAGGAAAGACCACAAGGTATACAAAGGGAAATTCTTATTATAAAATAAAAGGGTGGGGCCAAAAAAGCAAACAAAACACAATAGGAAAGGTTAAGCACTGGAATATTTTGTCTGTAGATACTGTGGAATTTTCACCTTCGGAGGTGTTCAGTGCACAGCTACATAAGACTGAATAATCTGATTTAATCTTAAGGTTAGCTGGGTTTTGAGCAGGAGGTTAAAAAACAGGACTACTCTCAGTAGATCCCTTCTGAAAGTCTTTTTTTTTCTGTGATTTTATAATTCAATATTTTTTCTGTAGATGTAACTTAAATTATAGATAAGGGCAGCAAGAAATATCAATGGGGGAAAAATTCTTTGGGCAGCAGAAATAAGGTCAATAATCATAAATTTCTTAATACATGTTCAGAGGAAGTGAATCAGTAATGTTAGTAGAGATACTGGATAAGAAGGAATAAAAAAGGCACTAACAATTCAGCTAAATTAGACATATGGAAATACATTTGTATATTTGTTGTTAATTATTATTATCTTGATAAAAATATTTTTATTTGTATTTAACTGGATTAATAGTAAACATCCCGAAAGTAAAGAAAACAAAAACAAGCAAACAAACAAGCAAATAAAACCAAAGTCAACAGACTACTGACCAAAAGGCTATTAAAAGGGTGTATCAATGGAAAATGTTGATAAGAATGCCTTATATAGGATTTGGGAAACATGTTGTCTATTAAAAAGCAGATGTAATTCAGTCTATGTAATTTGCCCAGAGTAAAACTGACTTGGTCATAGTCCAAAGTATGTTCATAAATAATGGATACTTTGGTCTGTCTACAATACAAGAATAAAAGCTGCCATAAGAAAGGGATCCACTATTTCCTGATCTAATTTGCAAAAGAATCAGGAGATGGGGTTGCTACTGCTTAATTTGAAGGCAAATTAAGGCCTCAAAATATGTTATACTTTTTCCATACATGTGATATAAATTTGACACTGGCAGTACAAAATAGTTTCTATTTTGTGATAGTGGTGCATATCTGAGTGAAAACTGCTGCTAGAGATGGAAGTTTGATTGAGATGGAAATCTGATGGACAAATGGATACATGATAGTCAGCCTATACAGTGAAAGTTTAAAGTAGGGGATCCTTGCATTTCTCTCTTTGAGCTCACCTTTGTCTGTTTTCTGAAATATTTGTATCTCCAGCTACTACTTGAAAAAGGACAAATTGTTCATAAAACGCAAGAAATGAAAGAATTACTATGAAGCTTATCAGCACATCCATAAAAGAGTTCAGAGTGTGAGCCTCATCCTGAAATATACTTAGGATATAATGAAATCTAATATTTACAATGGGAAGAGTGACTGTGTAGAATTATGTGGGAAGTGAGTACATTTTGTAGTGTAACATAAAATGTGTTTCAATCAGCCCATCACATTAAGTTAAATTATGTATGATAGAAGAAGTGCTGCAGAAATTCAGAAGGGACTTCAGTATTTACTTCAACAGGAGGAAGCTTGTAATTTTACAAAAATGAGTGGGAAAAAAACCTCAATTATTTTATTTTTTTTTTTAATAGTTAAGTGACTAATCAAAATCAACAGACGTCTTTAATAGCGCGCCTTTAATATCACGCTTACGGATCCTTGCAGATGAATTCTAAGAGTAATTGTCCAGAGAAATAAAAAAAACCTGTAAATGTGTATACATTCTGTCACAATGTTGAAACAGACAGCATTTTCAAAGAAACACTTTGAATAGAAGTAAAAATGTCAAGAGCAACACATTTGAGGAATGATCCTTTTAAAAGTTTGTGTCAAAATCCTAGGGAGCAGAAAGCAAAAAACCATTCACATGGAAATTATTGTTTTTGCTAATTTATATTGTTACTGAAATCAACAAAATGTTTGCAAGATATTTCAGTGTTTTGAGCTTTGTTTCTAGGAGACAATGTAGTAGGTCCACTAAAATAGAATAAACTGAAAGTAATGTTATTTTTAAAATAGTGACTCGTCATTGTCTTTTAAAATGTAAATTTAGTTTTATAATTGATAATGCTTATTGAGCCATAAATCAATAATTAAATTTGATGTCTTGGTTACACTGATGACTTCATGGAAATAACAGGGGTACAAAAAATCCTGCATTTTCCATGCAAATAAAATTCTTAGAATACACCCACAAGGACTACCATTCTAAAATTTTTAAAGCACTCATGTACAAAAACAATAATTTAGAAAGGAGAAACGGCAAAAAGTGCCTTTTCTGTCATCTGAATAATATAGTGTGACTCAAGCATGCAAGAAGGCTCTGCAAAGAAGGTAGAACTGTATAAGTGGTACCCATTTTAAGTGCCTTTAGAGTAATAACAAATTCATTAAAAGATGTGCTACCATTGTTACAGAATGATGAACTGAATAAAATTCTGACATTTCCTTGTCCTAAGTTAGAAGTAGCAGACAGCTATCTTATGAAAGGGCTTTAAATACAATACATGAAATAAATGCTTTGGTATGAAAAATTAATGGAAACAAACCAAAAATATTTATGAATTAAGGACATTTTTCTGTATGTTCTACATTTTGTATCTGGAAAAATGGGAAGAATTACTGTGTTCCTCTATAGTCATGAGTTGGTTGTTTTCTTTGCTTGCAGCAAGTGTCCTAAATTTTAAAAAGTTGGGGACGTCACATGAAAGCTATAAAAAAACTTAAAATCACTACAAAAAGTCTACTAATCTAGGAAAAAAACATATGCAAATATTTTAATTTTTATGCCATCTCAATACAAGAAAAAATTGTAAGCTATGTGGAGGGATTATTTTCCTAAGGTAACTTTTGAGAAGAGGTTAAAGGCAGGCAGTGTGCACACTACATAGTGCAGTATATCCAGACTGTAGGCAGCCAATGATTTAATTTAATAAATAATTTAATAATTTAGTAACTGATATTAATCTTTGCACTAACAGGAAAACAATAAATTTATTCCCAGTTGGCTGGATCAGGGCCTTAATCCTGAGAAGTGGAAGAAGCAGAATATTACCAAATTTCCTTCATACTTTTCAAATAGGAAGGAAGGAAGGAAGTGGTGGAAGCAAGGAAGTGGCAGAAGGAAGTGGTGGAAGGAAGGAAGGAAGGAAGGAAGGAAGGAAGGAAGGAAGGAAGGAAGGAAGGAAGGAAGGAAGGAAGTCTTCATTCTTGATGAAATGTGGAACATTTAAAAGCACTTCATGACAAATGTAAAAAAATCAACAAAAACTAAATTCAGAAGAAAAATTCTACCAAAATGCAATGAATTTGAGATTTTCAGTTAAATGAGGGCATCACCATGATGCTCACAAAGATTTGACAACATAAGGATGCTTGACATACTTGGAGAAACATTCATACACACTTTTTGCAGTGTTGGGCTTTTCAGATAATGGTTTATGACTAATCAGTGTGAAAAACGCCTGCAGATGGTTATGTACACAAAGCCTGGGAGACAGTTTTGTGTAATTACATTTCTTTAATGGATCTATTAAAAAATTATGTTGCTTAATAATAACATATTTATTGTATGAAAAGGAATGTATCTTTAAGATATTCTCTAGTTTAAGTTAGGAGTTATGTAATGTGAATGCTTATTTTATGCCATGCTGATTTTCTAAAAAAAAAATCCACTAAAATTTACTTCTCTTGGATTCCTTGGCTTTGATCACCAAAGATCATGGTAATCAGTTCTTAGAAAGGGAAAACTCATGTCCTACAATAGGTAGCAGTTGTGGTCTATTGTGACTGTCCATCAATAAGATTTCTATTTATCTAGAAAGCACCTAGTGAGGGTAGACACTTAAGCAATATATGTACATTTAAGAACACTTAAGCAGTATGTGGGTGGGTGTTGCTTTAGGAAGAGGCTTCTATACTCAAATGATAGAAGAAAAATGAAAAGAGATAGGAGGGTGATGTCTGTGATTACACTATTCTGCAATAGCTCTCCTCATCGGTATTTGTGGCATACTTTGTGATCTTGCCAGTTTGGGATTGATTTGCAAACTAGAAAAAAATTCTTTTTGGTCTTCGGTGGAAAAATACAATGGGAGAATTAAGAAATGCCTTAACGTTACAGGAAAAAACAGGAAGAAATTTTCATAGTGAATAGAATTGCTGAAAGAATTACAATATATTGTGCCTACATCCCTATTTCATTTCATTGGAAATCCTGATTAAAATTCTTTTTTTACTGTGACCTAATGCCAAGAACTGACAAAGAAATAGAAGAAACTGCAAACAAAGTGCAACCTAGCACTCAAGGGAAAGGTTTGATGAGAAAGAACAGCATTAGTACCATAGCAACAATCTGCCGTGTACACAGTTTCTGAGGTTTAAATGCAGCTTTATCAATTTAGTGGGTGAGGGAGGTGCCCAGCTGTAGCATTTTTATGTCTAAATCTTAAACTTTGGCTTCCAGCATTGGAGATATTTTTTTCTTGGTATTAAATCTGTTCCACTGAAAAGATGTTAAATTGGTTCACTGTAATAAATTAAACAGGTCTAATAAAACAGGTGGATTTAGGCAATGAAAAATTATAACGTAATAGAGACCAATTACTGCTGAAAAGAAAAAAATTATTGTGTTGCCATAATAGTAATTAAAGGAAGTGAACATCTAGTGTATGAAGGATGAACTGAGAGAGATTAAAATGGAATCTAATCTCATAAGAGGTGAAGAGAAAGGCAGAAACAATGACAAACCACAAGGTGGGAAATGGTTAAGGGTCATTGCACCTGAGTCACATGAATGCATATATGAGGCTTTGGTATTTTTGTCTATTAAGCTCCATGAAAAATGTGTGAACAAGTCATTCATACACATGCTGTGCAATTTCCAGAACAGTTAGCCTGAAACAGAGGGTAGGCTATAATTGCAAAACATTCTGGAGAACTGCAAGTCAGTTCTGCAGGTCATCTAATACATCAAAAGGGTATCAGAGTTACTACACCAAAGCAATCCAAATTCACTTGGAATTTATACTATACTAAATGCATCCCCAATGCATCAACACATTGAACTCATTAAATCTGTGCTGTGCTTTTCTCATAATTGGAGGTTTCAGTTAAATTAGTTCAGCTTCAAAACACTGAATTAAAAATCACCTTTCACAACATTATCTACAATCTTCCTCTAACCTGTTGATTGCTGAGTGTTGAATAGAAAATTATTGCTTTGGCCATGAAAGACAGGACTCAAGAAGACATGCAGTATCCCATATGTGACAAGTGTGGGTCTACACTTTGGGGTAAATAATTGCCGAAATTAATCCTTATTCCTGTTTTTTAAATGTGATGAAGCATATAAAATATATACCTCTGTGTGTGTGTATGTGTGTGTGTGTGTGTATGCACTAGCATCTGTATGCATAAATTAACTGATACACAGGACTGCTTAGTGTGAATATTTTGTGGTAGAATTGCAAGGCAGCATTCTAATTTGAAGTGGCAACAGATTTTTTTAGGAGAGAGCAAATCAAAACCACAGATGGAACCTGTACCATTTTTTTAAAGCATTACATTTGAGCTAAAAGACAGCTTTGAGTTGTTGTAAGATACAAGCCAATTTGACTTGCAAGGCCAAGTAAGTATTTTTAATCATGAAATCTGCTAAGGGAAGGAAATAGTTTCCTCTAGTTCTTCTTTCTATATATATATGATAAGTAAAAGTGAGGGAAAGACCTTGATTTTGATCCTCTTTCTACTATTGAAATAGTTTTTATATAGATTAAACATTTTCATGGCAAAAATAATCTCAATACTTTTTTAAAAGTTCATTTTTTTTTAATTAAGAATTTAATCCATTGTGTACACTGAGCACTTGGATTTGGTCTACTGAATACTCTTACAAAACTGTGATCCTTGTGGTGGTTCATACACAGAAATAGGTCTATGCAGATTCAGTGGCATACAGGGCATAGTGATATGGCTCCAAATACTCTTAGGCTATGTAGGAACTTAGGAATTCATTGCTCTTTTGTTTTCCCTGTTTCTGCTTTAAACAAATATCCACAGTTTTTGCTAATGATTATACTCTCACCATTGGCTTTTTATCATTGTAGCATAGCTCTGTTTGGACAGAGATAAATTCATTAAGGTCAGTTTGTATAATCATCCTTAAGAAATACATACTTCTCTGAGCAATCCAATAATGTCTGTAAACTAACTGGAATTATAAGGAGAATTTAATTTAAATATACCCTTTTTTTTTTTTTTTTTTACCCGAACTAGTGTAAAACCAGTGCAAAATTAAACAATGCTAATCATCATCATCTAAAGTAACATGAAAAAAAAAAAATTAATAATGTAGAAGTGCTATATCAATCCTGGTTTTATCTCACTGGCTTTATTTTCTGACTCAGTGGCCTTACCTGTGTCAAATCAGAGTGCTACACCCCATCTTATGGGATATTTGACAATTTTACACTTGCTGGTGCAGCTGAGTTCTTATATCATTGGATTTACATTTCCATATTATCTGTATTTGATGCCATATTCTGTTGGATTTTCTCCTGTGTGACTACATATGATACACACAACTGTCTCTCTGTCTATCCATCTATCATACTATTTATCCATTCTTTAGAATGTTGAATTTTACATTTTTCTAGACTTGTTCTCAAATATCCATTCTGAAACTCGTGGAACAGTTTTAGTGAGGTTTCTCTGACATCCCACTTTGCTGGCATATTTTTGGACACAAACCCCAATTGTCTGGTATATTTATCTATCATCTGTATGACCAAAGAACACATCTCATTTAAGCCCCATTTAATTTTTGTGACAGGTGAAAAAAAAGAACTGCAGAGACACTTCAAATTCCAATTTTCAGGCAAAATGTGTATGAAGAAAAGGAAATTGGAGCAATGTAGATAGAGGTGTAGAGTTCCAGAAGATTACAAAAATCTTAGAACATCACTCCTATATATACAGGAGGTGTTTTGCCATTTCCACTGACTGTCAATTTCCTTTTTATGTTTGCTGTTCATTAACACTTCACACAGTATTAGTTCATCTTCCTGCCCAGCTATTCCAAAAGACAGATATTCTGTTTCTGTTGAAAATCTATTGAAAAAAATGTTCTTCCCATGAAGTGAGATTCCAATTCTCTCTAACAAAATATTTTATTAAGAACAGGTATTGATGGTTAGAATACTCATCAGTGGGGTTTATTTAAAGAGGGAAAGAAATAGGAAAGCAAATCAGGCCTTCAATATAAAGTGATTTCTAGCGATTTGAATAATTTCTATCTTTGGATTCTTGGTCTCATAAAATATAAATAGACAAGCTAATTAAGTCAGTAGGGTTAATCCTCATGCAACCTGTGACAGTGATGCACACCAGAAGTACTCCTAGATAGAAGGCAAAGGGAGGAAAAAATAAAGAATGTAGAGTAAAAGTGACAAAACACAACAAGCTGCAGAGCTCCATAAATTACTCCTATGATAAAGGGGGAGGAAATGACATGTCTTTTCCTGCTTCTATTCAAACAGTAGCATGGTGAAATATGACTTCTGGAAACCCATTTCAGACTGCTAAAATATTTTCTTTTACCAGCCGCACTGCCTAGGGGAGTATGGACAGTTCCTAAATTGGTATGATCTCTCTTACTCCCTCCAATCCATTCTAAATAACTATTTATTCTTCCTACACACCTCTCTGTTTTGATCCCCAGAAAGAAGAAAAATGAGAACAGAATGGGGCAGAATATCAATATTTTTTCCGTAATCTCAAGAGATTTTATCTTTTTGCAGAAACTACCAAATTGCTGCAGGAAACAGGATAATGTTGTCCCTGTTTCTTGCCATGGATATATCTCCACAATGAAAGAGGTACTCCACCATAGTTTGGATGCCCAATGCTTGTCATTTCCCCCTGTAGTGGTTTAAAGGAGCAGAATAAAAATCAGGTGAGTTACAGACATTATAGTAGGGGATTGGGTATGGGTTTTCAGTTGTTGAGGTTAGAGGCATTCTAATTTCCTTTCAGGGTGAGACCCAAAGGTAAATCTTCTTATATTCTCCTTAGATTCAGCTAGAAGGGACAGTAAATGTACAAGCAGCTAGGATCTGTGATGTGTACTAACAACTCACCCCATCCAGAGGATCAGGGACTAGGACTGCAAGAGGACATGCATTATCCACAATTAAGATGTCACCAAAGGCTTGAAAAAATCAGATAATGTCTCTGAAGATTTAACAAAGATCATGAATTCCTCCACTATATGAATGATACTGCTAAGGAATTTTGCACTAGAAGAAATAACATACCCTAAAATGCAAATATTGCTTTGAGAAGAAAAATCTACATTTATATTGTTTGGTTTCTATAAGTTTCTACACACGTGAAAGAGAGTAATTTCCTATGGTGGATGATTATCCTAATTAAAGTGTGCAGGAAAAAAAAACCAAAAAAAACCAAAAGCACTGAATATTTTTTTCGAATACAGATATGAAAAACAAACTTGTTCTTAAAGTTTAGTACCCAGTGTTATGACTCACTTTGTGATTCAGGCAGCATTTATTATGTAAGACTGTTTATATTCTCTTCCAAAACCTTGTTACTTTTTCATGGCCTTTTATTCAGCCTACACCCTTGAAAAAGTGTATAATTTATTCTGTAAAACATTCTAGTTGGATGGACCAATTAAAGATAACACTCTAAGTCTATCTTTGTCTGTTTATTTATGTAGGGATTGACTAATGGAAAATATATGGAGAAGTGTTGTATTGACCCTACAGCTCTTTCCTCCCAAGCAAATTATCTAGTTATTTTTCAGTGATGCAACGCATTAATTTTATGTGACTCCTACATTCCTGACTGTATGATGATACAGTTTCACACTGGTGAGGAAATGGTAATAACTTTTCCCAGGATGCCTTGTAATCTGATGGCTAAGACCTTTCCTGGACTTCAGAAAGGTTGAATATTCTCCAGGTTTTGGAGAAAAACAGGGCCAAGGTTTCACATTTCTGAGCACAGAACCCTGGCAGATTTCTGTTAAATAACTGGTGGATACCAGCACTGGCTACCTTTGATAAATGCACACATTCACTTCAGTGCCTACTGAAGGACACTCATCAATATCGAACATTTCTGTCAGGTAGCTCTGGGCAGTGGTTCATTTAACACACAGACTGTTTGGTTTATGCTTTGGATTAGTCTCACTTAATGGACTGTTGGGGGAACACAGTGCTTTCAACTTACAAGGTGTCATGCAACTCATGTGCTTTAATATTAAATCAAGGCTAGTTTTCTTTTTAAGCAAAAGATCTTCCAAAGAAAAAATACTGCCATCCTAAAATCACTATCCAAAATAATTTTGAGGAATCCTACTCTGTAAACTCTTTTCCTTTTTTAGCTGTCTAAACTGACATGAATTGTTTGGTTTTGGGGGTTTGGAGGTTCTTTTGTTTGTTTTTTGTTGGGTTTTTTTTGTAAGTAAGTACAATGTCTAACTTGTATATTCCAAAGCTCGAGTCAAAGTATATTATAAAGAATCTCAAACTTTAAAAGGAAGTTTCTGATAAGCCAATATTGATAAGCAAGATCAAATATAATTTCAGTTATACAAGAAACACAAATTCATTTCCAGCTTAAATAAAACAGGAGTATGGGAGAGATATAATTTAAATAGCTACTTGTTCATAACCTCAGGCCTAGAGAGAGATATAAGACACAAACCTCCAGTCTTTAATTCTCTTGTGGTTTGCAGTGCCCAGTACCTCTTTCTCTATGTTCACATTTTTCTTGTTGATAGTTTTGGCTTCTAAATGTCATTATTACTGGAGTCTCGTTGACTTCAACAAAAACAAACAAACAAACAAAAAACTCTTATGGATAAATTCAGCTTTAACTGGCTTCTGTTTTGTTAGTTGCTACCTTTTGGACAATCTGTATCTGTGGTATCTTCTCTTGTTTGTTGACTGTATCAGTCATGTCCTCAAGTTTACATTGTCTCACAACTATTTACAGTATTCATCAACAGCAATCAAATTCATGATGAAAACTGTATTTCTTTGTGTCAAAATTATTGTTGTTGGTCATTGAAAGGAAAGGCTAAGAAAGAGAAAGCATCCAGTATGTGATTTTCTCATTAAAGCAAAATGGAATCTTAACCGAAAGAATTGTTTTACTTTCGAATTATTCTAGAACAAAGTGATTTCAGTTTTATTACAGAAAGCAAATATGTTGTTTATGCATTAAATAAATATTTTATTTACACTGATAAGTCTAAAGGATTGATTCATTTCAGATTTACATGCATTAAATAATAAGGCAGCTTTCATTTCAGCTATTAACATAGTTTATAATTACATTTGGCAAAGAAATAAATTATCTCTTTCCTTACAGGCCTTACTCTCTTTTAAACTTATGATACTTGTCACTATTCACTGACAAATGAAGCAGATAGGTACAAAATTAAAGATAAAAAATTACCTTTTGTGGGACTGCGTGACTTTTACCTTTAGACTGTTTACATTAGATTACCCAAGCTAGTTTATTTATCTTTTAAGAAAACACCCAAATTCATGTGTGAATAGACTTGGGAAAAGGGAAAAATATAAATATTTGGGGGTTTATGCTTATAGTTAAAAACAACTATTATATGTGTGTATGCTTATAAAGTTAACTTTGGTTTAGTCTTTAATTATTTTTTAAAATTATTATAAAGTCTTTTCATGAAGAAGTCATTCTATAGGTATAACCACAATAATTTAATGTAGAAAGCATTGTAACACCTTCAGGTCCATGAAAGTTTCTCCACAAATATGTCCTATAACATTAATTTACCTATCATTATTTGAAAGTTATATAATTGTGTGTGTGTGTGTTATAATATGGAACCATCACTGGTGAAAGGAGTAATAGATTTCAGCACTTTCAGTCTATTCCATTTAGCAGATGGAATTTTTTCTCTTTTACTTGATGGTTCTCTTCCTTCTTTTTATCTGTTCTGATGACTAACACTTTTCTTTCATTCTTAATTCTATCTGATGACTTTTTTATTAAAAGGAGAAAAGAATTAAAAGATCCTGTATTTTTCTGAGCCAATTACAGTTTTGTTACTAAACCACAACAACAGGACACCTGTTTTACCAGTAATTGAGCCGTTGTTATTGAACATATTGGAAAACTTTTGTCAATTTTGGGCTTTGAGAGAAAGGAAAAAAAAAACCTAAAAAATCAACTAATTAGAAAGCCACTATATATCTACTTGGTTATCTGGTCATGATGAGAGGAAGGGTCTGAAAAAATGTATTTATAGCAGAGTATTTAAATTCTTTTTAATTGTGTTCTGAAGTAATCATCCTCCTTTTTCTTCATGGCTGGCCAGTGTATGAAGTAAGATAAACTCTAGGAATTATCTCTTATGATTTTTTTTTTGTGTCCATAATTGTCTTCTTTCTAGTCTTTTTGTGGATTTTTAATTCACTTGTGTTCTGCTGTAGGTACTTGTTTTACTTAAATTCCTCTAGATTTGCTCCAAATTTTACTTATTTCCATTGAACATGAACAGACATCTTTTTCTAAATTTAATTTTGGTTTGTAGGATTTTAGAAGACACTTTCAAAGCAATAATTTACTTCTGCTTGCAGCCAAGTTTCTCTTTTTTATTATTATTGTAGCAATATTTCTGACTTATCAGGCAAGTAAAACAGAAGAATGTACTGCCACTGTAATTATCAAGGGAAAAAAAAACAATTAAAGTCTTAATTAACTCTGGAGTTTTATTAATTACTAGCTAGAATAGGTATGTACTTTCCACTTTATTAAAAACAGAGTAGGACTGAACATAAATTAAGAACAGTAAAATTTTGTAGCGTTGCTTCATAAGCAAGCCTGATGTTTCAATATTATGGAGATTTGTGTGACTGAAGAAGCAATTGAAAGGTAATCCAATCTTGGTATGCTCCTCAAAATCAAATTTTTTACATTTTTTATAAATTTTAATTTATCCTTATTTTTCTCTACAGAAACAATATGAGAAAGAAATCTCACAAGTCTAAACCAATACCCCAATATCTTTTGCTCATTTGCAGCTGACAACTCCCAATCACCAGAGAAGAGAGCCTAGGTAGCCTTAATAATTCTACAGCCATACAGTGCAATTTTTCTTTGGGAAAAGAGGAAAGTAAGCAAAGAAGATATCTAGTATGTCATAAATTTAGAAGTATAGAGATACCTATTTAAGCCTGAGTGAGTTATCTTAAGCTCTCTATATAGTCAATAAAAATAGACACCTCCAGAACATAACTCATCTCTTAGATGCTTAAAATGATAAATTAAGAGACTCATTCCCAGAAGATGAAAAAAATGGAAATTTCTTTTTTAAACACAGCTGCTCTACTTCCTGAAGGTTCACCAAATTTCAAAACCATAGAAGAAACAAGCAAATTTTAGAAAAAAAATTAGGTATCTGTTTCTCACATCCTTTTCCTTTTTGACTGAAATCTTTACCAAACAAATTAAGACTTCAGGGATGATAACTCTATTTTAAAAATATCCACATCCTAAGATGATCAAGATATTATTGAGCTTCCAAGTTACCTGCTCAGTATTTATAGATATGACACAGCACCCAAAGGAGATTCATCTCCCTCTGAAATGATGACTAGAAAAATGAGGAACAACTTTCAGCATATTGAATGACGTTAGATATCTATGATTAGGCATCTGGTGGGAATCAGCAAGCCATAACTTCATGTGTTCACAAGGCCTTTATGTGAACTAGTTCCTGAGGTCTCATTGTGCTCAACAAAGATTTAGGGAAGAAATCACCCACAAGCATTTAGTATCCTTTTAAATACTCTAGTACATGAAAGATATTGTTTGACTAGTGTGACATCTTGCTGACACAAGTTTTAAGAGAAAATCATAGTCCTTGCATATGCTAGATCTAGGATACTTTAGTGACACTGAAATTGTATGTAATTTGTTTAAGCTATTAATGTATACATACCATGTACATGTGCACGTATATGTGGTTGTATATACACTCACATATATGAAGAAACTCTCAAAAAAGCCTAATAATATTGTGTGGGTTAGCATGTAATATTTTATAGTTAAAAAATACAGGAAGAAGGAATGTAAAACATGCTCATATATAAAAAACGTGTTAGAATACATTGCTTTGTGTTTGTAGAAAAATTGTAAAAAAAGAGAAAAAAAAAAAAGTAACATGGTATGAGGGATCGAAATGTTACTGGTTACTGAATCCAGCAACTGGCCATTTGCAAAAGCAGCAGGGTGTTTTGCTGGGGGCAGGTTTGTGCCACCCATCCCCCCAACTGAAGGGGAAGGAGGAGAAGAGTTTTATGTGCACGGTGATGAAACCTCTGATCCGCATGAGGCAGACTGGGGAAGACTAGAAACTGGGATTTGAACCAGATAAAGGAGAAGGCTGATAAGAAGCAGGCCCTGCAGATGCAGGATAGTGGGTTTTTAGTCACATAATGTCCTCTCTGATTCAACTGGCTCACTCACACAACTGCTTATATATTTACAAAGGCATCCTTTGTTGTCCTTTCACTCTAATTTGCCCCAAGGGATCTTTAAAAAGAACTTGAGTTACCCTTGCTTACAGGGCCAGGTAGTAGCTTAAATTTACATAAGGGATTGTTCTACTTTTTTCCTCCCTGTTTTTCCCGTTACATTTCAACCCATTTAGGAAATAATTTCTTTGTTGTAGTATCCATGTTTGAGGAAAATATAAATCTAATAAATGACACTTCTCATGGACTTGTGCAGAAAACAAGTATACTGCTGAATATGTAATTCCCAAAGAATTTTGTGAAAGCAAGATAGCTATCGCTATAGAAGTACTGAAATCCTTTGCCACATTCAATAGGGACAAAAGGGCCTTATGTAAAAGAAAAAGAACAGAGGTCCTTTGTGAGACTAGTATACTGTTGATGTAGTTTGAAATGCTCAGAGTGTCAAACTTATTGATCAAAACATCCTAAACAACTATTACATTCTTTGAAAATAACACAAAGACCTCAGTAAAATGTATTGACTGACCTCTTTTACTTTGAAGTCCCATACTGCTTCCTCATGGTGCACTGGCTTGCTATTTATTTTTCCTTGTAAGATATTGACAACAAACATTAACTCATCAGGACCAGGCCAGCGATACTGAAGTAGGAATGAAACATAAATCTTTTTTTCCACCAGCTTGTGAAGTATGTGTGTGTATATGTACTCATGTATCTATGTATCTATGTAAAACTATGCATTTTCATTTTTGAAACACATTCTAGCAATGCCAAATTCACTCTGTGTGAGCCTCATGCTATACATTCTACTCTCAGGTCCTGGCTGCAGGTAAGATTTAGCACATCAATTGGTCTTCCCAGAGACCACTGTATAACAGCTCTTCTTCATTTCTACACAGCTGATCTGCTAAGCTATGAAGAGCAGTTCTCTAGGTTCTCCTTATAATCACTAAAAGTAGGCAAAGTCCTCTAAATTAGTCCCTGGCCTGCTATGTAAGCACACAGCTGTGGGTAAGCACACAACAGTGGAGAGGAGAGGAGAGGAGAGGAGAGGAGAGGAGAGGAGAGGAGAGGAGAGGAGAGGAAGAAAAGACAAGGTAGATGCGATTTGTAGATACGTTTTCCCTGCCCTAAAAATAGGTTTCTCACTTTCTTTGCAAATTAGTTGTAATGTGCAGTCTGTTCTTACAAACCTTTCTGGAAATTGGTTGGATGGCCTCAGAGGTCTTTGGTGATCTTGATCCCCTCCTACATTCCCCACCCATTTTAAAGCCTCATCCTGTACTTCCACAGTACTGTGTTTTACTTATTTCCAGAAACAAGTGCAAGAACATTTGTCCAGGAAAAATGCTGCCCCTACCTCCTCACGGCCCCCTTCTCCAGCCAAAACAAATTCTTTCTTGGAGTTGTTATTACCAATGATCCTTGCTCGGCTCCACAGCCATCCAGCTATTTGACCCCCATGCTCTGGGATTCTAGAAGATTGATCTCAAAGTTGTCTCCTTCCAGTGGCCTAATTAAAACTGCCCTATGGAAATTTATCAACAAAAATGATAGCAATATCTGTAACTTCTAATTAATGTGATGACATCCCAAGGAGTACTTTAAAGACAATAGGCATTAAAATGCAGACCATGGTATCTCCTGAGCTTTTTTGTCCTGGGAATCTAGACACAATGGAGCCATGGCTAGCATTAACCATTCTGCAATTATTTCTTTCAAAGTTAAGAACAAAATCTATTCATTTGACTTTTAAAATTTGTTTTAGTTTCTTTTGGCTTAAACAATCATCCATAGGGTTTTAATCAATATTTTTTTTGCACAACAAATCAATAAACTCAATTGTCTCAAAGTCACTATGGTATTTTCTGGAGAGTCTAGAATTTCACTAGAGACTGCCTTGCCCTATGTAGTTTATTTACTTATCACAACATTTATATATAATCCATCTCTAGCATCATTGTTTTTGAGGAAGTCATTATTTGCTGGTAGGTGGCTGTTTATATTTGAACTGTGTATCTATACACAGTTTGGACCTTTTTCTATGTCATAGATGCTTACACAAATTAATCTGCAGCTTGAAGAAACAGCTTGGTTTTAAACTGAACCTACAGACACAAATTCTGCATGATATTTAACTAAAGGCTTTGCTTCTTTTTCACGTTAAATGCAAAAACCCAACTCCTTTTTTCTGCTGGCAAAGTGATAAAAGAGATTATTTTGAAAAACGCAGTAGTGAAATGCCCTTAACAGCAAAATACTAAAAGTTGAAAGACCTTCTCTCTCTGTTAATCTTCAGTTTATTTCTGAAATTTTGGAATTCTTCTTAAACCTAATGAATCAATGACAACCATACCAAAGCTGCAGAGATTTTTATTTCCTTTTTTCCCTCTGTCATCTCCTCTCTTCCATGACAGGACAGATATTTATAAGTAAGACTTTTATGATGATTTTCATTTTTGATAGTTACTCACATTATTAAATACTACACAGTCAGCATTTACAGAAGTGTATGCTTTTAGCACACAGAACAAGTGAGAAATTACTTCAGAATGAGAGATACATGTAGCAATAGAATGAATATGTTGTCATCTGGTTCTGTAAAAAGTGTGTTTCCATGTAGAAAATAAATCTCAGCATAATAAGTCTTAAAAGATATTCTGCTCTTTGTGGCAGACTGGTGCAGACAAGGTATTATTGTCTACAACTCACTCCATGTAAGGAACTGATGATTCTTATGAATTTTAAATTAGCAGATACATTTAGAAAATGATGAAAGTGAACTCATTTAAGGGAGGTTAGAGATGTAGTATTTGTAAGATGCAGTTTTTGAGAGGACTGTGCTTGATTTTCTGCTATTAGTTGTTTAGATTGCCACACAGGTTATAAAAACAATACAGAGAATGTAACCAAGAGTCACCATTATAAAGGTCACAGAGCAGGAGACATAGATAGATAGATAGATGCTTAAAGTAAAGGAAAAACAACAACAACAGAGGTGATATTCCTCCTCATATTGTTTCATTTTCCCTCTCATTTTCACTTAAAAGGATTTCCTGAGCTGGATCTTGTTTTTTCATATTTTGTCTCCCTCAGTGTTGGGATGTTTTTGGTCCAACATGGTCTTTTTAAGGGTACATGGTTTGTTGCATCCACAAGGAATTCACGAAATTACTGTCTCATGAGTGAAGAAATAATTATTGGGTTTTTATTTATTCAAATGACAGTGTTCTTACCTAAAGATTTGTAAATGTCTCTCTCTTTTGCATACCAATGTATGACATTCTATTGCCCAACATCATGGAGCCATTTCTGAGAAAACTTACTTCAGAATTAATTTTGTGTTAACTAGTACAGCTCAGTGTCAGTGTTTGTCACTACTGCTCCAGGATCTGTGTTGATTTAAGAATGTAGCTTAAATGTATATTTCAAATTCTTGTTCATTTTGTGGGAAATATTTCTATTTCAGGTTTTAATCATTCATTGGCTATGTATTTTTCATCAGTTTTGCAGAGAATCTTTTAAACCCTCAATATGAACATCAGCTGCTACCAAAGTGGTTATATTTTTCCTCTGGGGTGCTCTCACAGCTTTGGCTGGCAGAGCTACTGAGAATATATCCTCCTATGCATTCTGAGTCAGAGTAAATTTTCTTACATGTGGCTCAGTAAAGCCTTAATTTAAAAGGCAGTAGAAAGCTACCAGTAGAGTGTAGTCAATAAGAAAATTCAGTTCTCAAACAGATTGGAAAATTTATCTTTAGTGATCTTTAGAAAGAGCTGTTAGAGAACCTATTACTACAGGCTTCCTTGCAGGGGAAGCTTTGATAAGAATTGACCTCTGGGGTCAACACTAAAGATATTGTCAAAATTTTTTAACTTAACATTCTCTTATTTTAGCTTAATTTCCATTAAATGTTTTCTATGTTGTTTTATATCTCATTAAAATAATACCTTTCCATTAAGCTCCTGGATTTGCAGTACAAATTCACAGGTTTCTCAGTCTGATTGACTGTGTTTTGATAAAGCACTTGATAAAAATGACTGATATCTCACTTTTGAAGGACTGAGCTTTCCTGTTGATGGAGAAAAGTATGTTCCAATATTATCTGTGGTTTTAATACTTGAAGTGCAGGTTGTTATGATTTCAACTTATTGGACTTCATTGGCTAAGGTAAAAAAGCATTAATGTTAGTTTTCAAGATGCACTTTAAAACTTTGGGAAGTTTTAAAGGAGTAAATGAACTGTAAAATATGAATGACTGTTAGCCTTGGATTATTCTGCTTGATTAAGCTGATAATAACTGCTGGTCATTTTGAGGTAAAAGCAGGATCATCACTTCAGGTGTATGGAAAGTCAAAAAATGGTGCTTAATTCCTCTACTATACAGAAACTCTAATAAAGAATCTTAATTGATGCTAATTGTGTTTGACTCTAAAATACTTCTATAATTTCCAGATTGATTAAAAATACTTATTTTTCTTCCTTGTTTGTTTCTCTTATCATGTTCATTTCTCTTAATTAATATTAACAATTATAGCAACCAATGTTCCTCTGTAGCAGTGGCTTTCAACCTCCTTCAGCCCACAGATCCCGACAGAATTTAAACTGGAGCCTATGTAAAAAAATTAAACCAACTAGCAACTGGATTGTTTCTCTTACTTATCTTTCAGACTCCATTTTTGTACTTCATAAGCCTTTACAGGTCCATGTAACACTACTTTAAAAAAACATTATTCATATTATCCATAATCAGCTAAACCACATAATTCTATCCAATTCTTTATCAAAATTTCAGTTGCTCTTTCCATGTCTATGATTGAATGAAATCTAATCCCTTTTGTCTGAGTGACAATGTGGAATTAAGGCCTGAATTCACCATCTGCACCTTCTATTAGCTATTTATACATGTATCTCCCACCACCATCTAGGCTTTGTGGATAGCATCATTCCAGCCTAATTTCCCATGAGATACAATGTAATAAAGAAGTAGTCTTGGCAAGGAATTGCCTTAATGTTAAATGATAAGTAAAGGTATTCAAAAATAGCTAAAGATCTCCAGAAAGCATTTTCCAGTGTGTGATATCATTGGTGATGTGTGTTTTGTACGGTCTGACCAGTGCCAAGTGTAACCCATGTCTGACATAAAAATTCTTTCCACGCTACCCACTTCCATTGCCTAATGGGCTCCACAGACATCTTGTCTAAACTGCCAGCCTCATTCAGAAGGAGGGTGCATGAAATGTCCACAATGAGGCAATTGAATCCAGACATTTGTTTAGACACAAAAGATTAGCAGCAGAAAATAGGGACACTGTCTGATGTGCTTGAGAGGGAAGATCAGGACCATCCTGGTGTCTAGGGACCTGGAAACATGCTTATGAGAAGACATGATGTTCCTTTGATTATTTTATTCCATTGTATTAGATTTTCTATCATTTTACCTAATTCTTCTCTTTCTTACCTCTCATTCTCATATTCAGCCCCAAACCATAATTTACCTAAAGAGAAAATGGAAACAGTTTCCTGTAAAACTAATAAGATGTTGAATTGCTTGACAGTATTTGGTTGGGAGGCAGTATATTATTAAAAAGGAAGAAAAAATGAAAATATAAAACTTAATTCACAAGAAATACCTTAAACAAGAATACAGGTTGCAGAAGCTTTAAGGTGTTACAGCCAAAACTGCAATCTGAAAACCACATACACGTCATGATTTTTCACATTCTCCTAACTTGCACGTATCGTAATTGGGATGAGCAGAAAATAGACATTTGAATGTGTTTCAGAGGCTGGAAGTGTAAGTTCTGACATTCATTTCACTCTGTCAAAGTAGTTTTCATGTTTTTCAATGTGTCTCCATTTCACAATACAATATCGAAACCATTCTGGGAGCACATTTAGTATTGTGCAATAGTTATACATGCTTACTGTAGGCCTGTGAACTTTTTAATGAGACAGATGTATGATGGTTTATATTGTTTTCTGCAACATGTAGAACACATCAGTGGGGCACCCACTGGCTGTTTTAGTGTCCTAAGATTAATCTGTAAAGGTCTTCTTCTACTTCATACTAAAAGGTCCCATGCACACATTCAAATGAATAAATAAATGGATGGAATAAGTTTATCTTACAAGGACATGCTAATCTTAGAAGGACAATTGAAGGAAACATTCCAACATTTTTTCTTAGTGAGTGTTTCTACATCTTTTCCCTAAGTGCCCTGGAATGTTTATAATATTTCCCTTAATTAAAATATCCACAATATTACACTCTTTAAAAATCTTTTCTGAATGGCATCACTACGAGTAACCCTGTGTACATTACAGAACACATGGATATACTTTACTCATGCTCTGGTTCCAACTTTGGTGACAATACATCTTAGCTACTAGAAGTACAGTTATATTTTGATACCCAAATATTAATTATCTCTTTCTAACCAATGGATAAGAAACAGACCCCATTCAGAAACATTAACTTGTCTTTTGACTGCTGGTGGAATTCCCAGATATTCTATCACTTAGCTGGACAACACAGTCAATAATATGACTCATTAATATACAAAAAATTTGTTAAGCTCAGGTAACAATATATGGTCAGCTTCATTCCATTAAACATTTTGAATTTTTTTTTAAGTACTAAGGGATAAGGCAAAAATACAGTATGGAGAAATTACCACATTGTTACTCCTACATAATGTTATAGCAATTGTATGGAGGAAAATTGTTCTGGGATGCATATTTATCTCTTACAGTTAAATGCACTTTTTACGTTTTTATGTACTCAGAAATCTTTTATGTTCCTTCACAGGATCATGAGAGCTCAACAGTTTATTAATGTACCCTAAGAAACATTTCAAGGATGCTTATCAACCATAAATAAAAAGGACAACACATATTTTTTTTTCATATCTACATGATTAATAAGAGAAAAGTCCAGGTCTGTGGTAAGAACCAAGCATCTATTAGTACTCATGCTGTAACATGAGTTCTCCCTTATTGCAGCATTGCTGACAAGCTTAACCTCAAGGCAGGAAAAGGGGAAAAACAGAAAGGGAAAGAAAGCAATTCTGGCTATTCTAGTTTTTTTTTTTTCCATGTCAGATTGTGGAAACCACAGCCCATATTGAAGGAAGGACTAATAAATATTTGTTGTCCTTCCCCACAAAGAGCAAAAGACAGACCAGGAGAGAAAAGAAAGAATACCACAAATCACGCCTCATATTTTCGGCCCAGTCCTAGCACAAATTAAAGTGATGAAGAAAAGACTTCTAACCTCTTCTTTCAGGGATTAAGCTCTGTTCTTCACACATTGTCTGTTCTTCTTTCTTATAGATTCCCCTTTACACTTGTTAGAAAGATGAAAGCAAAGGAACAATTTATGCTAGCTTAGAGCTCTTGTGTGATAACTGTTGCTGCCCTTATTCTGATCAGACAGCATGTCCAAACTTACTGTATACAAACATTGTGGCTGTCTAAAAGTCAGAAGAAGACATGGAAACTAACAAAAACTGGGGCATTCCATTCTGGAGCATCTTCACAGCACTTCTGGAGAAATTTGCTCTTTTTCTTTCCTTAGATTTGAAATAGATTTCTTAGGTGTTGGAATATTAAATGTGGCATAAAGTTTTGAAAGAGCAATATCAAAGTTATAATTTCATCTATAGAAACATCTTGGAAATATATTTGGATATAAATGCTAGGATAAATAATATGTCTTTAAATAATTAGCAGTTCAGAGATATCTAAGAATTTAGTTTTTGTGGTTGTCAAGACAGTCAAAACACAAAGTGCTTCATTGAAATCTTTCAGAGGGCTCCAAGCATCAGGACCTCATTATCTATAAGTCTTTCATACCTATCAGAAGGCTTCACACACCAACACCTTGTTATTTAACAGTCTCTATCTTATTTCCCAAAGGCATTTCCAAGCAGCTCTCAGGGTCTAGCCATTTATGCCAACAGCCACACAGTCAGTTCTCCTTCTTCTCTCTCCCTTCTCACAGCACCAGCTCACTCCATCCTGTCTCTGGCTCAGCCACCCACCCCTGTCAGTCCCTGGTACAAAGTCTGACCTTATCTGTCCCTTGCACCACCTCCCATCCCTGGCTCATCACAGCACAGCAGCAGACTCCACCTTGGCTCCAACTCCAACTGAGCAGCAACTGCAACTAAGCCCCCTCCCAGCCAGCTCACTCTTTATCACACCCACAGCTGGGAGGGCAAGGCTGTTCCCACTCTAGGATAATTAACACAGCTGCAATGCATTAGCTGAAAGTTTACCTTTAGTACTCACTGTTTATTTCCCCACACTATCTATCTGTCTTACCACAAGTTTTCACTTTTTTTCTTTTTTCCCCATTTTTCACATGCTATATGGTCACAGCAAAATATTATGAAGTCTTTTTCTTCTAGCTTTAACAATACCATAAGGGCTAAGTATGATGGCGTATTTTAAAGGCTGAGCCATTTGATATTAGAATATTTATTTTGAGTTGTGTTTATCATGGGGCAAATATGATCCCTGGTACACCTTGAAGGCTTTTCCCCTGTTTCTCAGACAAAATAATTGGTTAGATAACGTATCAATTCTCACGAAAGAGTTTTGTTTCAGTGGAAGTAAAAAAAAAAAAAAGAGCAGGGAGAGAAAATGTTTGCTTTTTCACTTTTGAACTTCATATTATCCATTTAAGACAATGATCTGCCTAGAGAAATGAATTTGCTCTTATCTTTTTTTTTTGTTTCTAAATGAGTTTAAGTAAATTATTCCTGAAACAGTGACTTTTTGAGATTATAGCCTTTAAACCTTTATAAATTTAAGAAGATATTAATTGAAACACTCTGTATTTTAGTAGCTTTTAATAAATCTATTACTAATAGCAATTTCTTGTTGCCTTAGCAATGCATTTTCTGCCATGTTAAATATGAGGTAATTCACTGACCAGAAGATGCTAAACAGATTCAGTAGTCCTCTTAAAATAGAAGCAATGAATTCCCAATTCCTGACACTGGTAAAATATGTGAACTTGAAGAAAAGACAGGTAAAAATGAATCACAAAGAGTAATTAATTGCCACATGTAATATTTATAACAGTAGTTATAAATTTTTTAGCAGACAGCATTAACGATAATTAGCTCTTTCTTCTGCTTTGATTAGAGACATACTTCTGCCATCACCTGACCCATTTTTTTCTAACAAGCTGTTATTTTTCTCATCTGTTTAGAGAAAGATCAGAGATGTAAATATTGAGGATATAATAGAGCTTTGAATCCTATTTCTTCTGGAAAAAAAATCTGCATAAGGAAATGCTGCAACTGTATTTATTGTCATGGTGAATGAATTAATGATCACTTCTTTCCTAATTCTCAATCAATAGATTTTAGAGTATCTGCCTTAGAAAGTCTACTTCTACTCCATAATTTTAGTAGGTCTTTGAACTGTATCTCTCTTAATTTATTTTAAAACAATTTGAGATGATAGCATTTGTCCATATTAGGCATTAATCACTGCTTCATTTTAGCTGATTTACTGAAAATAATATGACCATCAATCCATTCAATTAGAAGTTTGCCAAATAAAATGCAAAATTATATGGTGTCCTGGTGAGGGCAGCAAAACATTCAACATACATGCTCTTAATCAGCCAGTTGCTGTTCTATGCAAGCTAATTCTGAAATTGCAAATGAGAGGAATGTATGCTTTTTGATTTAACAATACAAGTTAGGAAGGTGTTTTTTTCCATATTTTTTTCGATCTCTGCCTGTGTTTGTCTAATACAAATGATAAAGCTTTTTTTTTTTTGTTTTTGAAACTTACATCCCAAATTTATTTGTGTATGCAATTGAAAACAGATTCAGTATTAATCTCAAAGGACAGTGGAAATGCTGGAAGCAGCCTTATTTTTTTACCTTCTTGTGGCTTGATACACATTATTAAAAATACTTGAACTATGTTTGGCTGTCTCCTACAAAATCACATCATAATTTCTTGATTTAGAATAACTGTTAAAGTAACTCTTTGAAAAATTATTCTGATTACTTGGAAAATAGAAAACAAGAAAGTGTCTTGAAAGTAAATCTCAAGACTTAAATAAGTAAGTAAATAAGTAAGGAGAAATTCACTCCTCTACTTTTTAGTGATTCTTCCAGTAAACTCAAATCATACACTTTTATTTTAGATAAAAACAACTATCAAAAATGGAAGTCAGCTACTAGTTGACAAATATTTATTAGTATGCAAACTTTAAAGAATAGTTATATTTTTTCTCCCTTGAAATGGAAAGAAAAGTAGAATGAAAAAAAAAGGAAAATATACCCAGATATCTATTCATTTTACTTACATATGTTAAATTTAGCATCCTTTTTGCCTGATTTCTTTCAAAATCCGTGGTCCATATGCTGAAAAAAATGCTTTAAATTGTATGCTTTTGTTAAAAGGAAAAATAATGTTATGTTTCATGTTGAGCAATAAACAAAGAACATTTCTAGAGAAAATCAGGGATGTAATTATTGTTAAACATATTTGTTTGGCTTATATTTAGAATTTGCTCAAACATTCAGCCTCAAACTAACCTAAAATATGAATTGAACTTTATGTTTTAAAAATTATTGTTAAGTATATTTTTATGTTTATATTTGAAATTATTTAAAACATTCAGCCTCAAACTAACTTAGGGTATGAATTTCACTTCATATTTCAAGTCTGTCTGTAGCTCTGTGCAGTGTAATTATTTTTATTTTTATGATGTGTGTTCTGTTTAGAAAGAGAAGAAAACAGTTCAGACTTTTTAAAGTTTTTTTCTTTTTAAAAAAAGAAAAAACATAAGCTTTGGTTTCACAAAATAGTCAGCAATTAAAAATAATACGCAGCTATTCAGCTCTTAAAATGTCACTGTGTGGAGGATTACTTGAATGTCTGTTGCAAAATTATTTCTTTTTCCTCTTTTTAGAACTTTTTGTTGCTGTTTATCTAGCATCGTAAATATTATTAGTATATAACTCTCCTGAGGCTATTATTTGTAAGGATGAAGAGGAATAACTGTAACATATTTTTAAAATATGTACAGTTTTAAAGGTGAAAATCTTGATACATTTCACATTCTTTCAAAGTTATTTTTGAAGTACTGTTCAACATACTTCTTAAAGAATGATATTCATATTATTTGAAAAATTAAGATGTTAATATTATACCTCTATAAGTAAATAAGCAACCTGATGTGAAAATTATAAAAGTCTTGACTCATATGAACCAATCTGCTGTCTTTCAAAATAAATGGCAGGTAAACTGCTGCAGATTAGCTGCTTGCCATAATACTAAAAATTAATTTTTTTTCCTGATTGGTTTTCTAATCACATAATAGTTTACTTGAAATTTCTAACTGTGGGGTTTTCTGGAAAAAAAAAAAAAAGAGAGAGAACTTATTTCCTCTAACTAACTTTTGATATTTAAAAAGTTATCTTTTTTAGAATGCATTAAAAAATTACAAAATTTCATGAGTACAGTTGTGTAATCCCCACACAAGAACAGAGTTCTTTCAGGCAGTATGATTAATCCTCCTGTTTAGATCATTACTACTCATAGTTGTACTTGCTCTCTCACAAAATGAAGAGCAGATGGATAGACAGACTTCTGGATAGCCTGTGTGTTAGAACTTCTCTGTGGAAAAGCAGACAGAAACTTAGCAGAAGGTTTTTTGACATGCTCTGTTGTTCTTCAGTGAAGGGTTTCAGAGAGGTGAGGGTACTAAAGGGATCAAGGTGCATTAAGAGAGGACAGAAACTTTGTTGTAGAAGGCTTATTTGCTTTTTGATTTTTGCAGTTATAGTCTTCAGACTAAGGAAAATAATATGAGGAAATAGAGAAAAAAGATAAATGGAAAGAAAGAGAAATTCTGCTAACGACATGAGAGTTTCTGTTTGTGGGAAGTAATAAATCTCATTTCACCTTCCAGTCCTTTCTTTCCTTTTTTTTTCCCTGTTGAGGTCAGTGGTCAAGACTTCAAGCTAGCTTTGAGGAAGACTGAATGAAAAAGATAAGGTAAAATAAAATAAGTCATTGTGGAACCTGAGGGGAAAAAGAATTTGATTATTTCTACCCCAGATAAAGGAGGGAGTGAAAAGTATAAAAACTCACAAAAAGGCCTCTGATACTGAAAAGAAATAAAATGCCTTCCTTCCTCCCTCCCTCCCTTCCTTCACCCCTTCCTCCCTTCCCCCCTGCCTCCTTCCTTCCCTCCTTCCAACATCTATCTCCCACTATTAATCGTTCTGAAGGGACTGTAGTCAGGCCAGGTTGGGATCATGTTGATGCATACATCTTCACAGATTGGTGCAAGAAATATATTTATAGCCATATATGTACAGAGCTATCCTATTTCTTCTTCCAGAATGCAAACCTTCTTTTCAAGACTTGTGGAACTGCCTCAGGCTGGGATTTGTGGATGATATACACAGTGATCGATGTCAGAGGTCACAACCCTACTATTCATGTTGGGACTTTATTTTCTCTCTATGTCCTTCTTGACAAGAATAAGTTGAACATGCTCAGCTGGAGAAAATGGAGCTGAAAACTAGAGCATAGCAATTACTGTTCTGCAGCCTGTGATGGTAACTAACCTTTCTAATGTCAATGGCACATACTCTTCTTGAGATCCACCTGACAGAAGAGTTGTCATCCCAGGAAAATGAAAACATATGGATGCTCTATGTGCACTTTTATTAAAATAATGGGCATATTTCTTTACTTCACAATCACCTGGTATTATGATATCTATATTTAGGTTTTCATTAGCATCCTCAGGGAAGTAAATATTCCTCCAACTCACATGATTAATCTCTGCTTGTTTTCAGCTTTCCTTTTGACTCTACTTTTTAATAAAATCCCTGGCTTAATTTTGATCAAATTGCAAACTTTACACTTCGATACCTTGCTAATAAGAAGAAATGGCTGTCTGTCCCCCAGCCCTTCCATATTTGCATGGATGGGTGGGTGTTTTACAGATCTTTTCACCATCATTTGCACTGGAAGATAAGGGCTTTAGCTTCAAATCTAAATTTGTGTTAAATCAGTTCCTTGCACTTTCTTAACTTTTAAAAATTTATTTTGTTATGCATATAAAATAAAGCAAATGTATTCACACACTAACATGTAAAAAAATATACAGAAGTGTAACTACACACTTAGAGTACTATACAGAACACTTAATTTAACAATACAAATATCCTGTCTGAAAATCACATACGAGTGAAGGAGAAAGTTCACCTGTCTGTGGCCATCTTTTTTCTTATAA
>VWYE01021442.1:0-36681 GCA_013398995.1 Alaudala cheleensis
CAAGCCCATGGAGGGTGTTCCCATCCCTAAGACTGGTGCTCCAGCAAGGAATTTCAGAGCACTCCTGGCCAGCTCTGACACCCCTAAAATCACCCCACACTGTAAGAGTTCCCACTCTGCTCCACTGGAGGCACCACCTCCCAAAGGCCCTTGGAGGAAGAGGGAGGCTGATCACGCCTGCATCCTGACAACCATCCAGCCCCTGAGCCTGGAGAGCAAACCCCAGAGAGACCCAGCCTTCCCCTGCCCTCTCCAGAGCATCCAGAGCAAGGCACGATGGAGTCCTGCCACCACCACGGGGAGGGAGTCTGCTGCAAAGGTCAGTGGGTGCTCTTCTTCAAAAGAAATATCTATTTCATCCTTATAAATTCCTGGACTTGGTGGTGGTGGTTCATCACCCACTGATGTCAATCCCCAGCCACACAGGACAGGTTTCCCTGTGGATGTTCAGGGCTAGTGCCATCCAGCTCTAGGTGATTTAATGGCACCAAGGGCAGAGGTCAGATTGTATTCCTGGTGATGATCCTCTTCCTGGAGGGAAGGATCTGGTAGGAATGAGCAGCCTAGAGAGACACCCACATCAAGGAAACATGGGAAATCATATCAACCATGTTGGTATCATCTGGAATATTAATTATGGATGAGATCCTATAAAAAATGATCATGTTCATCTCTTTTGCTGTAAGATATCAGCCCATGCGAGGGACTGGTCCTTCACTGGGAGTGCAGCAAAGGGCAACACCAGGTTTGAGACACAAAAATCATTGTGGGAGCTGGTGAAGGAAATGGGTGGATGGGGAAAGGTGGCCTCAAAATCAAAGACAGGTAGGGAAAATACCACTTAGTTCTGGGAATGAGGCACAGCATCAAAAAGCTGTGAAACACAGCCTGTGGAGAGAACAGAACAAAGCCAAGGCTGGGTCCTGCAGGAATAAAAAGCCACCTTTGGCCCTGGAAAGGCTCTGGTGCTGTCACTTTCCCCACACTGGGCTCTCTGTGCAGTTCCTCTCCTCTGTTTGTGGGAATTTACCTGTTTCCCTGCTGTTGTTCCCTCACAGGAAGGGAAGCAGTCCCGGGACAGGCAGGGGATCAACTCCTCGCTGCCAGATCCAGCTGATGACTCAGCCACGGGCAGAAGCTGTGAGTTGGATTTATTTTGGTTTCCAGGCATCATTGCCACCCTGTTTCCTCCTCTACAGAGCTGGGAAGGGTCTGTTTGGTCCTTACAGGGAGTTGTATTTCCCACAGAACCCCACAGCAGACACCGACCAGGCAATGCTGCCTGGGGACTTGTGAGTCCTGCCAGCCCTGGACATTCAGGAATTTGGCCAAGGATAGGGAACACAGAGAGCAGACAAGCCCTTGACTGCAGCCCTGATCAGTCCCACTCCACAGAGCTGGCAAATCCCAGCAGAGCCGGGATCTGGGCCAGTGATGAGTCCACAGAGCCACACTGGCTCTCCCTGTGCTGTTATCCCAGCAGTTAAAAATAGCTGCTATTAAATCCCAAAGGCAGAAATGCATCCATGTTTAGTTTGGGATGAGTAATATCTCCCTGCACCTCAGCCTTGAGGAAAGGAAGAGGGAGAGGTTCCTTTGTACCTAACTAAGGAGCCTTGGCTGGGCTCCTTTTTGAATTTGGCAGCAGTGGTGCATCAGAGAGAGTCATCCTTGGCTTAAGATAGGGCATGTAAGTGATCCCTAATGTTATGATATCATCAGGACTAAAGCAGGTCAGGGATATTTCAAGGCAAGAGGCATCTGTCAAGAGTGAGAAATCCAAGCTTTGCTTGGGAATGGGCTGAATTTTGCCAGACTTTGCTGTTTGACTTGGGGCAGAAAAAAGCCAGATCTCCAAAAATCCCATAATGACTGGATTAGAGACCACTGGACCATCCCAAGATTTTTTGGCCCTGGATCAGGAATCCAGGGTCCCCTTAAACCACGTATTTAGAATTTGTTCTTTTTTCTTTCAATTTCTTTCTTGCCTTTCACACACAAGATGAGGGGAAAGGTGCCTGGATTTGAGACTCTGTATTTAATTACCAACTGCATGGGAAAAGTAGTCTCTTACGTGAGCACACAAATGATGGAGCTGAGCTTTCCACAGCGTTGCTGGGATTTCTTTTTTAGTATCAGGGCACATGATGTCACCACACTATCTAGCTCAACACTGTCACAGTTTTGTGTGCCTTTTCCAGTGCCAGGAATGTCTTTTCCTCTGGCTGGCCAGGGGTGAATCATGGCCTATCTTAGAGCCTTTACAGCACTCCCCAGCCCCTGACTCAAGGGCCTTGTAATAGCCATGGCTTCATGTGAAGGGCTTCATGTGTGAGGCCCTTCTGGGGAGGCAATTCCATGCAGGGAGCCGGGAACATGACAGCCACCGCTGAGGTAGGGGCTGGATTTGCTCCGAGACAGGAGTTGTAATGCTTCCTAAAAAAGTCCAGGAGACAACTGTCCCAAATCTCTCGGGGAACAGATGAATCCAAGGCTGTCCCTGTGCTGTTCCATCATTCCCATGGAGTGAGAGAGGTGTTGGTGCTTCACGAGCCCCAGAATGACCAGGAAAGACCTTCATGGGATCCTCCTCAGCACCCCACAGGGACATCCCCACTGCCCTTCAAGGCGGATGAGGAGAGGCCATCCCAGACTTGGGATGGGGAAAGCTGGGTTGAGTGGTTTGAAGACACACAATAACACAAGTTAAGCACAGACCACAATTCTCAGGGGCTGGGATGTCTGATATGGAGCTTGGCAGTGCTCAAGGCAGCTCTGCTGACTGGTTAGATCAGTATCAGCAGACACGTGTCAGTTTGGAGCTGAATAACTGCACAAAAAGTCAAAGCACCAGTGGCTGCATCTCTTTGCAGGCACAGCACAGTCACACCTGAGCTACTGCTGCAGGCCTGAGCATTGCTCAGAGGGGATGGCTTTTACACCCCTTGGAAAAGTACATTCCCAGTCAGCCAAAGCAGCAGGGCTGTGCCCCTGGTCACACTGGAGATATCAGATGATCCAGAGGAAGCTGCCACCAAAGACGTCACCAAGTCACTCATTAAAGAGGTCCAAGTGGCTGTAGTCTGCAGTAATGAGATTAAACTGAGCACTGGAGGACTTAAACAGCACAACAAAATTCTTCCTAGGAAGGAAGACAGCAAATCAAGGAACCATTTTTCCCATAGGGAAATAGTTGAAAGCTTGAGTCCTTTAATATTCAAAAGGAGAAGGCACCAGCTAGTTTATTGCAGGTAGAGTCTTCTGAGCAATCTGGATTTAAAAATCAACAACTTCTAGATGTATTTTGGCAATCAGAGAGAGGGAATTGTGGCCAAGGAAGAGAGAAGAGGGACATGCACATAGGTTTGTGTGTGTGTGTGTATTAACACTGCTCCATTATCCAGGGCTTCCAGCTGAAGGGCACACGGGGATGTTACCTCGGTGCAGAGCAGAGATGAAACAGGAATGCAAATTACAGAGCAGCCTCAAACCCACCTGCAAACCCCTCCTCCCCTATTCTATTCTATTCTATTCTATTCTATTCTATTCTATTCTATTCTATTCTATTCTATTCTATTCTATTCTATTCTATTCTATTCTATTCTATTCTCTGTTCATTTCCACCTCTACACCAGGGGAATTTTCAGAGCAAGGAGAGGAGGCGAAGGAGAGGGCAGGGAGCAGTGGGGTGCCCCATCCTTCACGCAGGGAGAGCCGGGTTATGGTTCGAGGGTTCGCTTGGCAGGGGAGGCTTCATCCCCCGCTGGCTGCGGCGCCCGCACGTTCTGCTGCGAGGGGGTGCGGTGCCATCTAGCGACAGCGGCACTGCCTCGTTCCGTCCCAAAATCGGGCTCCGCAGGGACGCTCCGGACACCGTGTCCCAGCGCCAGCCGTGACCCTGGGCTCTGCAGCATCATCCCGCCGTCTGCATCACAGGCGGGCTCGGGAGAACATCGCCAGTGAACTGGAAAGGGCTGCAAGGAGGGGGCGGGGGGGAAATGCTGATTTGAGATAAAAGGCTGTGCTCATGCCAGAGAGGGCTCCGAGTTCAAGGAAGCTCCGGCACTTGCCGTGACAGAGGCTCCTGCAGTCAAAATAATCCTTAAAAGCTCATTTGCCTTTCAGCAGTTGCTTTTCATGGGCACGACAAGCAGGAGCTGAATGTCAGGGCTCCTGTAAGTGGCCACTCTGTCCAGCTCTCACTGCTTTGTGCCTCTGCAGCTCGGGCAGGAGGGAAATCAGGGGTGTTTAAGCACAAGATCCATCTTGTCCCCCGACTCAAACACTTCACATCACAGAAAGAAGGGGCAACAGGACGTGCCACTCATCCTCTGTCACCTCTCCCAGCCCCTGTGACCGATTAGGGAAGCTGGGATCGCTGGCATTTTTGGGGGAGGCTGCCATGGGAGCACGCAGCAGTTCCCAGGGATTCTAGGAGGGCAGGGGAGGGATCAGCCTCTGCTGATCAGCCTAGGATCTGCCAACAATCAAAGCAGACAAGCTTGTCCCTCCTAATTGGCTTTTCCTGCAAGCCCCAGCCTCTGCTTTCACTCAATCTAACCTAAAGAGCCTTTCCCTTGCTAAGAGCCGCCTGCCCTCTTCACTGGGCTTCCAGCAAGAGCCGCCCCATCCCAGCCAAGGGCTCAGGGCTGCCCTCTGCTCCAGGCTCTGGGGCTGCTGATCTCTCCCCTCACATACCCAGTGCCTCTCAGAAAATCCCAGTGTCTCCATGATTTATTTTTCTCTCATTTCCTGCCTTATAATTAGTCACTGTCCTTCATTTAAGAGGACAAAACCCTTTCCCCAGGAGCTGTGCAGAGCTGTCAGGATCTCTCAGGGCTGCAGGAGCAGTTTGCAGGGGCCCTGATGGGGACACATTTGAAGTCACAGCCCAGAGCAGAGCAGGTCCTTCACCTGGGGATGGAGATGGACAGCAGGAGAGTGAACAGCCAGCCACGTGAGCAGACAGAACACGGAGATGCTGCAGATGAAAACAGAATTTCACACAGATGCACTCACCATGTGTGTTCCCGCCAGGCACAGGGGCCATGACACACAAACACCCACTGCAAGCTGCTGACTGAGCTGATTTGCTCTGCCCTTCACCTCCTGCATTTATGTCCCTCCATCCACATGGAATAAATAAGATATCTCAGCTCCCAGAGTGATGCTGCTTTTGCAGACGCAGCTGCAAACCTGAGTTTGCTACCTGAGTGGGTCTCTGTTTGCTGACAGCCCCTGCCAGCCCCAGCCCTCTGCCCCAGCACCTGGCTGGCCATCAAGAACCTGCCTATCACCCTCCAACTGCCCTTTTTCTAATCTTCATTCATGGAAAGAAGGCACAAAGGACACAGCGACCACATCAGGAGGGGTGATGATCTCCAGAGTCACTGTGCTTCACACAGACAGCAGGGGAACAGCAGCTCATGGCCCTGCAGGATGGTGAAAGATGGTTAAAGAAACTGGGCTATGGCAGAGAGGAGCTGGGCCCTTCCAGGAGCCTCAGTGAAAACAGATGTTCATCTGCAGCTGGACAGGTTGGGATGGGATGTGATGCCACGTGATGTTGGCAAGGAAACCACTCCTCATGCTGAACTGCAGCCTGGGTGAGGTGTAGCATCCTCTTCTCATCCCTGCAGATCCACAGGGAAAAGAGGAGGGCAGCAACCCCTCCAAACAACCCTGTAAAAGTCCAGCAAAACTATTCAGAAATGCATGGAAAAACTTAAACGTCTCAGTACTCAAAGGGGGCTTATAAAAAAAGGGAAAGGAACATTTTACATGGGCACATAGAGATAAGGGGGAATTCTTTAAAACTAAAAGAGGAGAGATTTAGATCAGATGTTAGGAAAAAAAGCCTTTACTCAGAGGGTAGTGAGGCATTGAAATAGGTTGTCCAGAGAAGTTGTAGATGCCTCATCCCTGGAAGTGCTCATGGCCAGGTTGGATGGGGCCTTGAACAACCTGGTCTAGTGGAAGGTGTCTATGGCAGGGGGTTGGGATGATTTTTAATGTTCCTTCCAACCCAAACCACTCTGGGATTCTGTGAAACTGGAAAATGAGCACCAGTTGTTTGGCCCTTTGCAACAAAGAGCATGGAGTGTTTTATCTCAGGTGATGGGGACTTCTGGCACTGGCACAGCCAGCCCACATCTCCCATTGCCACGGGGTGATGTTCTCAAATACACACTCTCTAAAGGTGCCAGAAAAGCAAACCAAAGAGAGGACAGCTGGGCCTGGTTCAGTATTACTGGGTACATCAGTCAAATTGGTTTCCCAGCCTGCTAAAGCTGGACTCTGAAAACCACCCCCAGAGCCTTTGGTTATGTTTGTATTTGCAAATTGGCTTGGCCAGACAGCTCTGGCACACAGTTTTACCCACCCTTAACATGCTAAAAATAGTACCCTTTGCCCAGCTGAACTTTGAGGGCATGGAGAGTCCTCCAGGTTTGAGTGCTTTGTTATTTTCCCTCTCCAAACACTTCCCAGAGCAGCTCCCTGTGACACCACATTGCTGCAATGATGGGAGCAATTCCCCTCTTGCCAGAAAGCAGGTAGAGTGCTTGTCCTTCTTCAGACATTTTCCCACAATAATTTTTTTTTCATTCCTGCTTCTAAAATACTGGAACTGATGAGGAAATAGGCCCTCAGAAAATGTAGGTGATTCCTGTCACCTTCCCAGCTTTTCTGTCAAAGCTTTGGCTGTGGCCAGAGGTGACAGGGGGGGCCTGGCTGTGAGGATCACAGCCTGAGGACATGACAGTGAGTCAGGGAAATGCCTCTTCCCCATTGCACCAGTGCCTGGATGCATCCCTGTCCCGTACCAGGTTACACCAGGGGTATTTTGAATGAACAAATTCTGAAAATAAGCCAGGGCCCCAGCCTTTCCCAGCCCCCGTGCAGGATTGCTGGGACTCGTGATTGACTCAGCCTGGTGGAAGAGCAATTCCACTGTTCCCTAAAAATAGACCAAGTGGTTCATCCTCTCAACATAGCCCAGCACTCGGAGATAAAACCAGCTGCCAGAGACCACTGGGAGGCAGTGAACAGGACCCAGGGTGTGGGGTGAGGAGGGAAGCTCCTTTTGGGATACACAAAGGGCTGCCTGGCCCTGGGTTTCACACAGATTTCCCACTGGGGCTGTCTGAGACGGGACTCACCTGTTGGGACTGCAGAGACATCCCTGTAAGTAATTTGGGGGTAGATTAGAACGGGGTGAAGTGTTGCATGAAAATGAACCTCAGAGTGATCCTAAAATGCAGGGCAAAGGAGGGTGTTTAGTGTTTCATGCTATGGAAGTGGTGTTGCAGCTCATGGAGAGCCATGGGTTTCATTCTGCTGGCCCAGAAGCTTGGTAAATCCTGCTCTGTGCTGCAGGTTGTGCTCCATGGACGGTGGCTTTGGTTTGGTTCAAGATCGTGGTTTGGGGCACCTGGGTGTGTTCTAGACAGAAACAGAGCATTGTAACTGTGTGCTTTTCTTCTGTCCTAAAATACTGAAAATCCCAGCTTTGAAGCTTGAATGCATGGGGACAGATCTTAGTGTCTACTCTCTCCAAAAAAAACCAAAAAACCTGTTATTTATGATATCTCTGATCACTTTGGGCACAAACAGGGGAAAGAACCTCTGTGGGATCCAGTTGTGCCAGAGGGATGCTGGGGGTGGAGGGGACACCTCCCAGACCCAAACCCTGTTGAGGACTGGTAGTGGGAAGGCAGCAAAACGTGGACTGTTCAGAAGGAAATGAGCTTTGCTTCCTCTTACATCCCTGGAGAACAGAAGGCAGGGAAGAATTTGTTAAGGAGGACATTTCTTTCCCTCTCTCTTCAATCCCTGTCTCCAGAGAGGGTTGAAAAATGTGTTTGTGACCCTGAGGCAAAACAAAGGGCTTCAGGAGCCTGTGGGGTCAGCAGCCTTAATATGGCCATACTCCACATCCATTTGCCTCCTGGCTCTAAGGGCTGTCTCGTGGTCACCAGCAGAGCCAGGACTTCAGGTCCAGCCCTGGGGATGTCCCTCAGCCACCGTGGAAGGGCCTGACCTGAGCTGAAAGCAGCGTTTTTTTCAGCTCAAGCATTTGTCCGTGGCCAATATTTCCTTCTGAGGTTCACGTCCGGCTGATGGCTGTGAGAATAACAGAAATTCTGTAGCTTTCCACAGGTCCCTCCAGGTCTCCATTTTCACCCAACTTTTTGTATTTAAAAAAAAAAAAGGGAAGAAAAAAGGTAGCTTCAGATTTTTGTTAGAAAACAGGGATTTAGGCAAAGAAGGGTGGAGTTGTCTTCTTTTCTCTATCCCTCAGGTACAGATATCACTTTATGAGAAGAGGCAGAACATAAAAATCCATACTCTTGTTCAGGCAAAGTGGTAGATGATTCANAGGTGGAGTTGTCTTCCTTCCCCTATGCAGAACATAAAAATCCTTACTCTTGCTCAGGCAAAGTGGTAGATGATTCACTAATAGCAATTAAGGGATCCAGCATGGGTGGGAATTTGAGGGAACATCTTGCAAAGGCTGTTTTCAGCTCTTGAATAGACTCAGTATTTTACAGGATACAAAAGCTTCCTTTTGGGGGGAAACCAGGCAAGGATGTCCTAAACCCATTAGTAAGAGGGAGAAAACCCTTCTTTAGCCCAGTGAAAGTCCCAGGGCTGTGTCTGAACAGAGTAGCAGGAATCTTTCCTTGAAAGTCCTGTACCTTTCTGGTATCTGACCCTGCCAAGCCAACCATTTCTCTCCTCTCCCTTATTCTCACTGGCAATTTGCCTTACTCAGAAACCAATGGAAATTCCCGGGAATCTCAGCAGCTACAAGTGGGTTTGGGGTTTTCTCTTTAAAGGATACTGCTAAATTGGTTTGGGGCGTGACCCTTTCGTCCAAAGCAGCGTTAAGTTATCTTGGCTGCGGGCGACCAAGAGCCGACTGCGGCATGGAAACACCGGGACAGGAATAGAAAGGCAAGGCAGGGCCCTTGCAGCTCCTCGGGGCACGGAGGCATCCCTGCAATGCCCCCACGTGAGCACCATGGCACGGCAAAGCAACGCTGGGAGATGCAGGGCACAGCCCCGATCCCAGCTGGGCCCTGCGATCCCGGCGGGATGCGAGGCCGGGGATGCTCTCGGGGTTCCTGCCCGCTCGCACATTCCCAAGGTGTCTGTTCAGAGCGGTGGGACAGGGCTGCCCTTAAAAGGGCTGGTATTTGTGGCATGCCAAGGAGCCCTCTCCTCAAGCTGAGGCTATTCCAGTGAGGAGCTGAGGGCTGCTTTCCCTGGGGAAGTGGGGTTTTGGAGGGAGGGAAGCTGCTGTCGGGAATGGTTCGTCCTGAACTCCGGGCTGTGAGGGCTGAGGAGGGAAAGGATCCTGGCAGAGGGGTTAGGGACAAAAGTAGTGCTGATGGTGGGATAGGGGAGACAGAGAAACGGGGGAATGGATGTCAAGCAGGGTGTTTGTCACCATTCCAGTGAAAAACCCCTCTGTGAACAGCAGAGTCACTGGAGGGTACCAGAACGCTGCCGGCTGAGCGGGGCGTGATCCACGATGTGTCAGGGGCAGTGCTGGTCACCCACAGTGACACACAGCCAGGGACAGAGCCACCAAACAGCCACCCGGCCTTTATTAACCCTTTATCAACTCAGCAGAGGGACACAGAGAACGAGGCAATGCCCATGGGGCCGCACCCATCTCCCCCAGGCCCTCGGTACCCAAACCACGAGGGGATGGGGCGATGCTGGAGCCCTCCCTGGGGAAGGACAGGCCACCAGCAGTTGGCCCACGCGGGAAGGCCACGTCCCCAAAGAGCAATGCCACTCGCAGCTGTCTCTCAGCAGAGCTTCTTGGCATTTTTCGGGTGCCCGGAATAGAGTCCTTCACATTCCTGGATTTTTGCAAAGCCCAGAAATAGCCCCGAGATGCCTTGGGGCAGATACTCGGCTCTGCCTGAGGCTAAATTTTCCCAACTCTTCTCAGAATCTCTTTAAATTACCTGGGGGGGTGGGTCACGATGCTGCAAAGAACATTCCAGCTGATACTGAAGAGCCAAAAACGTTTTCAGGAGTGACCAAAGATCATGAACCTTCAGTTTGGAGGTGCTGGAAATTGCAAAGAGATCTGATTTTGAAAATCAAAGGCAGGAAACAAGACCATTTTTTTTTGTTTTGTTTCAATGCTTCCCACCCTCTCATATTTGCAAATGCAACTTTAAACATGTGAAAAACTTCAATTATTTTACTATAATTAGTAGAACGAACCTAATGCATGAAATGATCATTTAAATCTCATTTCCTCTTCAACACAGCCGGTCTTTAGTTTCATTATTTTATTTCTTTGTCTAGCACCTTCCTCTAGTGATTTCCTTTTCAGCCCATTTCCCACCCCAGAAATCACCTATTAATTCTGTGTACCAGAGCTCATCTAATCATTGCAGGAAATGGCTTGCAAACAGGGCAAAATCTCTCTTAAACCCTCTCAAAAAGGAATTATTTCTATTTATTTGATATGTGTTAGTCATTACATTTACATTCTCCACCAGCAGTGCTCCCCACCTCCAAATCAGGGATCTTTTGTATGTGATGCTGGACAAATTTATTTGAAAGGACAAGGTGTACTCACAAAAGTTTGGAATCAGAAAAAATAAAAAGCCTTGTTAAGTTGCATGGTTTTCATTAATCATCCAACTGCAATCAGTGCTGTTCTTATATCTGAGTTGGTAGGTGAGCATGAGAAAATCTCAGTACTTGCTTTTAAAAAGTAGATTCCCAGCCTGTGTAGTTGTAACAGCTGCTTTTGGACCAAAACAGTAAAAAACCCACATGAATTCTATGTAAAAAGAACATGTTTACAATTGCCACTCTGACACATAATGGGCCGAGCCACGGCAGAAATGAAAAGCTTGAATTTCAAACACTCACAGTCCTTTGTAGGACTGAAAGTGAGAGAAAGTACTGTGGTTTGAAAAGAGAACAAAGTGTGATCTGGGCATCAGAGGGGAGCACCCGTGAGGGTGAGCAGAGTGGTTTAGAGCATGACTGGTCCTTTGCTGGATTCTAAAATCCCATCGATGCTCCCTGTTGAATCTTTGTCCCACCTTTTTTTCCCTCTCATTCAGAAAAAAAACAGGTGGCATTTTAACATTCTCTGAAGCCTCACGAGTGGGTCATGAGGGCAACGAAGAACAGATAGAGAGTCTCTCCTGCCCAAACCCTCACGGTTCCAGGACCACCCTTCCCTGCCCACCCACCACTGAAGCATCCCAGAACCACTCACCTTTTCAGCAGCCCCCAAACTGGGGCAGCAGGGAGCCTGCCCTGCTTCCCACACCTCCCTCAGAACGTGCTCCCTCTGGCAGAGCTTCCCTGTGGACCTGGGCCACTGGCAGAGGGGTTAGGGCAGAGATTTAAACCTTTCCCCACTGACTGAGCACCCCCAATGGGCTGCCTGGCTCCTGGATTAAGCAGCAGCCCTGGTTTCCCAGCCAGCTTTTATGGATGCTCACCCATCCATGCAAATTCCCCCAGCCCAGCCGTGGAGCTGTGCTGGTATTTAGGAGTCACTTTTGCCAGGGAACTGATTCTGTGGAGAGAAAAACTGGGAGGAGGATGGGACAGATGTGACTCTGCACATGCAGCTGCCACATCCAAGGGCAGAGGCACTTAGAAATGGGGTCCCCATGTGCAGGGATGTGCTTCCAGCTTTGGGACAGGTCAGTGAGGTGCTAATGTTTCACTGGGATGAACAGCAGGGACTAGCAGGTGGCACTGGGGGCATGTCCAGTCACACAGGGGTGTCACACACTCCTGGCTCAGGAGGCTGAGCTGGTAAGTGACCATCTAATGGGAGTAACCCATGGCTGATGATCCCACGCAAGGGGGAAATACCAGCCCCAAATTCCCAGGAAACAACCAGCCCAGAGAGCCACAAACCAACATTTCCTTGTCAGTCCAGCTCCATCTCCTTGGAATAGAAAGTTGCTTCCACAATCTGGAGGAATCACTTGTGTTCCTACCCTGAATTCCCCAGTGCTAAGGAGCTCCAGGACACGAGTCTCTTTGCTCCTGCTGACCTTGGAGAATTGGGTTTGGGTCCTGCACCAGGGGATGCACCAAATGTCCCGTGGCACTGGAGCCAAGGCATGAGGCCACAACTCATCTGTGCTCCATGGCACAGGACAGGCCAGGCCCAGAGCCAAGCATGGCAAACCCAAAAGTGGCCTGCAGAGCAGCAAAGCCAAGCAGACACGATGGAGAATGCCAGATTCAGGGGGAGATGCTCTCTGCAACACTGCTCCCATCAATGAGCAACAGAAAGGGACAGAACCCTGGTGGCACTTGCCCCACAGGGCCAAACCTTTCCCTCTGACTTCCTCAAGCCCCCATGGGCTCCCAGCCCCGTGACACAACCCCGCAGCCCCCGGAGCGCCGTGGGGCGGGCGGCGACACAAAGGGCCGCGCTCAGCAGCTGTGTTTGCTCAGGGCGGCTGATTTTGGGAGCACAGCTGATGACATGTGGTTGGCCAGGCGAGCCGGGACGCTGGTGCTGAGCTTGCAGCTTCCTTTTTTAATAGGTGACTCAGGCGCTCGGGAGCTCACTGGGGTTGGTGGTGGGAGCCGGGCTGTGAAGGAGTGCCAGCAGCAGAGGTGGTGGACACCAGCAGGTGGGTAGCGTTGTTTGTTCATGGGATAAAGTGGTTTAAATAGAAAGCAGAGTGAGGCAGAGCTGCCCCGTTACTGGTGAGATGGGGTTTTCTCAGGGGAGGGAGGGGGCAGAGGTTTTGTTGGTGATTTGTTTTCCACTTGTTAGGAGTTGGCTGCCAGGTGTAAGACGATTCTGGTTCAAGAGACCTGCAATATTATCTCCAGCAGGAGACAGAGCAGTTGAGTGATTCATGGGCAATAATTGGAGAGGAAGTGAGTGAACTTTTAGATGAATATTTAAGAGTCTTTTCCCCCCATTGCCTGGCCTTCTCCCCCGTGTTTAGAAAGATCAGTGAGTACAAAGGAATACAAGGAATTATTTCCCCCTGTTGCAAGTTTACATGTCTCATTCCCTGCCTGCCTGGGCTGTGACTTAGGGGGCAGAGGCTGTAAACCAAGCCCGACCTGCACACACATGGGGCATGGAAAGAGCTCAAGGAGCCCGACAGCTGCTCCTTATGGGCAGTCCAAACATTGCAGCCCCTCACACAAAATGTGCAGATTCATCCGGCGCCAGACGCTGGCACGAAGGACATTTTGCCGACAAACGCCAGCAGGGAGGAGCATTCCCTGTATCCTTCATTTGGACAGCAGCGCCGTGCCAGCCACAGGGTGGGACGGGAGGAGGGGGGTTTTCAGGAGATCTTTCCCTCCTATTTTAGCTCGCAGGGGATGCTTTAATGCCTGAAGTATCGTGTTTAGCACCCCTGGGGCCGCAGTCGCGCAGTCAATCAGCGCGGCGCGGGATGCATCACTCAGCGCCGGGGCGGATGCCGAGCGCGCCGGCGGAGCCCTTTGGCTCAGCGAGGCAGAAACGTGGAGCCAAGGGCAGGTTTCAGCCTGGGCTTCCACCCCATACACAACAAACATCACCCTTAGCCTGGTGTGCACAGCGAGCTTTGACTGTGCTCCAGCATCTCCAGCCGGGAAGGTCCCCGCTCCCTCCCGGGGGATGCTGCGAAGCCGCGCAGTGCTCCCAGCTCCTGAAATGCGCTCCCAGCCCCTGAGATGCGCTCCCAGCCCCTGGGATGTGCTCCCAGCTCCTGAAGTGTGCTTCCGGCTCCTGAGATGTGCTCCCGGCCCCTGGGATGTGCTCTCAGCCCCTGGGATGTGCCCCCAGACCCTGAGATGCCCTCGGTGCCGCTCGGATGTCGCTCTCCGCGCACAAGTGACGGCTCAGCCTTCCCGTCAGCGGGACGAGCTGTTGTTCTTCGGCTCTTATCTATAATTAGCGATTTGGAGGGAGGCAGCAGCCTGTTTCAGGAAGAGACCAGATTTTGTGCAAGCGCAGAGCCAGCACAGAGGGTTGGAGCAGCCCTTCTCCGAGGCAGGAGGCTTTGTGAGAAGTGATAAGCAAACACAGGGCTGTGCACAGCCTGTGCACTGAAAAAAAAAATGAGAAAAAAAATGACAGCGATAAGGGGATGCCTTCAACAAAAGCCTTGTATCTAATTATATCTGTCATTAAAACAAGCCCTGTGGCTTTTCATCCATCCAAGCTAAAGGGTGAAGGAACGGGCAACACTGGCACTGGGCTATTTCCCTCTGCCTGAACCTGAAATCTTCCTTCAGCTGCACTATTTGTTCGTGGCTGGAGGGGCACTTTGCTTTTCTTTGTGCAGGATGTGAACCTACAGGCCTAGAGGTCAGTGCAAATTGGATCATCTCAGCAGTAATGCCCATAGCCTGGGCTGGGAGGAGACCCTTAAACATCACCATTAAACATCCCTGTGTCCATCATCTCCTGGACACAGGGATGCTTTTGCTAAGCACTTCTCACCAAAAGCACAGGAACATTTGTGTCAGCCTAGGCAGGGTCCCTGCCTTCCCCTGAGGTGCTCCCATCTCCTAGATGTGGCTTTCAAGACCACATATATTTAATTTGAAGCACAGAGTTGCTTCTTGTCAATTTAAAATGAAACGAGGGTAAGTTTATTTCAGCATTTTAGAGAAAAACTTGAAAAGCTGAAATGCAGAACACAAAGAAGAAGAGTCATTAGGTTTGTTGTTTTCTAGTGCTCGTGGTTTGGGGGCTGAGGTTTGAGGGCAAAGAATGCTGGAATGGCTGCAGTGCTTCTGGTGTGCACATATTCAAAAGTACATCAGCCCTACCCTGGCTGTGCAATAGCTGGATTTGTGGAGAGAGAGCCCATTGTTCAAACCAAAAGCATTGCAAATACCTCAGTAAATCCAAATGCAGCAGCACAAGCCCTGCAGAGAACAGGGAGAACCTTCTCGTGTTTTCACAGTGGGAACAGAGAAATGACAGCCCTGACTAACCTGGAGGGCTGAGTTGCACCCTATAGGTGTGAAGCTCTATATAGTGCGTATTTCTGTGATGGGAGGTGGAGATATCCATCCTCACACCTGGCAGATTAATGCAAAAAGAAAGTTCTTGGCTACATTTTGGAGCTGCTCCTTTCTTTGAAAACTGATGCTCCAGTGGGGACCCCATGGGAGCTGGTGCAGCTCAAAATGTCAGATGTCTACGTTCAGAGCAGGGTTTGAAGGCTCCACCAAGGGCTCCCTGCTACATCCTGAGGCAAGTCCCACCCTTTCCATCTCTCCTGAAATGAGCTGCCAGGCCAAGAGAAGTGGAAATAACTGCTTGTGAGGCACACCCATGGGAGAGTGGTGTGGCCACGGAGCACAAAAAAGCAGGAATTGGCTCTGGTTGGATACGTGCAGTCCCTCCTCGTGTTTGGTGATGGCCTTGCCCAGAGGGAAACAGGAACGGGGCCATCAGGTCACTGCCGAAGTGTCACTCTCACCCAGTCTCAGCCATGGAGGAGATGGGAATGTCCATGTTTTTTCCCTGAACCTGAAGGGTGTGATGCTAAGTTTTGGGGGGCCAGGGCGGGGGCTGTGGGGGGACTCAGCGTGCGGTGCCAGAGCCCGTGGAAAGCGACCCTGCTCTCCTCCTGTCTGCGGCTCGGGGNTTGGAGCTGTTCCTTTCTTTGAAAACTGATGCTCCAGTGGGGACCCCATGGGAGCTGGTGCAGCTCAAAATATCAGATGTCTACGTTCAGAGCAGGGTTTGAAGGCTCCACCGAGGGCTCCCTGCTACATCCTGAGGCAAGTCCCACCCTTTCCATCTCTCCTGAAATGAGCTGCCAGGCCAAGAGAAGTGGAAATAACTGCTTGTGAGGCACACCCATGGGAGAGTGGTGTGGCCACGGAGCACAAAAAAGCAGGAATTGGCTCTGGTTGGATACGTGCAGTCCCTCCTCGTGTTTGGTGATGGCCTTGCCCAGAGGGAAACAGGAACGGGGCCATCAGGTCACTGCCGAAGTGTCACTCTCACCCAGTCTCAGCCATGGAGGAGATGGGAATGTCCATGTTTTTTCCCTGAACCTGAAGGGTGTGATGCTAAGTTTTGGGGGGCCAGGGCGGGGGCTGTGGGGGGACTCAGCGTGCGGTGCCAGAGCCCGTGGAAAGCGACCCTGCTCTCCTCCTGTCTGCGGCTCGGGGCTCACCACACACCTCTGTCCCTGTTTCAGATGATCAGGCACGGTCATTTTTAGACCCATCAGGCAGCGCCAGCCACACACTTCAGCAAGGACGAGGGAGGTGCTCTGCGCCCTCCGTGAAGGAGCTGTCGGCTCTGTATCTGTCGCAGGCAGCTGCTGACGCCAGCCCCGCACAGCCGGTAAGGAGCCGGTCCTGCCCCTCCCCAGCCACCACAGGCATCCCAGCCACGTCCCGTCCTGCCAGTGGCTGCGGCAGGGTGAGGGAGAACGTGTCTGGTTCTGTAAATCACCAAAGAAACACCCTTTGGTTTCCCAAAAGTGACCATTTTCCCCTTGCCCCTTGCAAATGCAAGATAAATGTGTACAAACACATGCATCACATACTTACTGAATTCACACACATACCCCTACATCCACTAACCTATAGTTTACTCATAATAGGGTTTCCTCTTTATTTGCACATTTATATTCACATACAGCCATGGAGGAAATAATTTGTACAGAGCAACAAATAAGTCTCCATGCTATCCCCATTCTCTCTCTCTCTCTCTCTCTCTCACACACACACACAAACCTATATATATATATATATATATGTCCATATATGCCACATTCAAGCATAACTTTGCACTGCAACCTCCCTGTGCTCCTCTGTTTCTATCCCTGAGTCTGGGATCCAGGGATTTAATCCCCCACTCCTGGCTCATCATCAGCTCACAGGATAATACAGGTTATAAGGGTTATAAGGCATATTTTTTTTCCCATTTCCCCAGTTCCACTGGTGATTCAGGACTGACATGGGATGAGATTTCATATCTGGACCCTTCCTGCAGGCACATTCATGTTTCCCCACACTCTCAATCTTTTATAGGGCCCCAGTTCAGTGATGCAGTCTCTCAAGTGTTTATGAGGGAGAGGTCCAGATGAAGCAGACTTAGTTGTAAATAGTTAGTGGAGACTGCATTTGGAAAATTACAGCTGGTTAGAAAATCAAGAAAAATTTTTAAAACTACAAAGCAATTGATTACACAATTCATAATGCAATTACAAATGTAGAACAGTTTCATTTTTTAAAATATTGAAGTATAATAGGCTAAATCAAACTTTGGCAAAATCAGTGCTAGTTTTGTTTTTCCCCTAACTTTAAAAAAATATGTTTGGGGTTTTGTTTGTTGACTGAGACATTAGGAAACATATAGCTGATCAACCTGGAATAAGACTGCTTCCTCAGCTATACAGAACCAAATGAACCAAAAGAGAAAATCTCACCTGCATGATTTTCAGTTCTCTGTAATTGANCCCAAAGAAACACCCTTTGGTGTCCCGAAAGTGACCGTTTTCCCCTTGCCCCTTGCAAATGCAAGATAAATGTGTTCAAACACACGCATGCATCACATACTTACTGAATTCACACACATACCCCTACATCCACTAACCTATAGTTTACTCATAATAGGGTTTCCTCTTTATTTGCACATTTATATTCACATACAGCCATGGAGGAAATAATTTGTACAGAGCAACAAATAAGTCTCCATGCTCTCCCCATTCTCATACACACACACAAACCTCTATATATATATATATATATATATATCCATATATGCCACATTCAAGCATAACTTTGCACTGCAACCTCCCTGTGCTCCTCTGTTTCTATCCCTGAGTCTGGGATCCAGGGATTTAATCCCCCACTCCTGGCTCATCATCAGCTCACAGGATAATACAGGTTATAAAGGTTATGAGGCATATTTTTTTCCCATTTCCCCAGTTCTACTGGTGATCCAGGAGTGACACGGGATGGGATTTCATATCTGGACCCTTCCTGCAGGCACATTCATGTTTCCCCACACTCTCAATCTTTTATAGGGCCCCAGTTCAGTGATGCAGTCTCTCAAGTGTTTATGAGGGAGAGGTCCAGATGAAGCAGACTTAGTTGTAAATAGTTAGTGGAGACTGCATTTGGAAAATTACAGTTGGTTNAAGCTATCAGCTGCTCAGCCGCCCTTCCCCACATTCAGAAGTTTTTCACAGATTTAAAAAAAAAAAAAAACCAAACCCCTTATTTTAAAAAGTGCATTCCAAATACGTTGGCTCATGGGAAAGATTTGCATTTTTCACCCGCTGCAAAATATGCTGATTTTGGTGTTCTGAGTGTGGGTTTCTTCTACTAATGTTCAAAACTTATTTTTAGCCAGAACAATCTGTGTGTAACAGAGTGAAATAACACCGTGCACCATTGCTTTGAGCAACAACTAATAATATTCTGGGCATAACTCTGCAGACGTAACTGCACAAGCATGCCAAGGGTCAGCAGATCTGTTTACTGAAAGGAAAGCCACCAGGATTACAGTCTCTTTCAGACAATGATGAAAGGCTTCAACTACCTCCCCTGTAGATAAATGCCCAAACAGTGCAGGTTGCAGGTATTCAGTTCAGTGTCCGGTGCCCAGGATGCACAAACTGAGGAGAAAAATTGCAGAAATGGAGGCTCAGAGGGAGACTGGACAACCACAGCCCACTCTGTTCACTTCTGTAGAGTGATGAGTTCAGTCTGACTGAGTACAAACAGGTTTACTTTCCTGGCCCCCAGCTATAGGTGTTACCCCAACCTCTGGTCCCTCAGAGGTTCCTTTCCCTCCTCAGGCAGCACAGACCATCAGGCCTGCTGATCCCAGCAGTTTGCAAACCTTAGTTAGCCTCGTGCCTGTACAAGTCTGCAAGTCAGAAGAACTTTATTTAAGTCTCCAACTGTGTAAATGTGCATCTGTTCTTGTGCAAATGGTGACATGGGGCACACTTCTGAGTGCAGCAGAAGAAATCATTAATCAGGTGAACATCCTTCCCCAAGCCCTCCCTCCTGAGTGGTGAGTGGGCACCCCATAGTGCTACCAAAAGCTCATGTTACCTCACTAGCCAACCTCATCAGCCCTGTTTGACATTTTGGTTCCTTCTCCCCATTTTCTTCTTGAGACCTCTTCACAAATAGCTCCTTGGCTTTCTCCTGCACCCAGGATCTTTTGTTCCGAGATTCTCTGCAGGTCCTCAGCCAGGGACACAACAGTTCTGGACACTGAACAGCAGGAGGGAGAAGTTATCTTTTCACTGACTTTTCTAAGTCAGCCTTACCCTTCTTGTGGTCACTCTTTCTTGGTCACACAGTCCAAATTGGGCACCTCTGTTGTGCCCTGGCTGGACTGAATCCTGGGAATTGTAGACTAACCACCTCACCTGGATTAGAGACCTCGCTTTGCTGTGGAACCAGGGCTAACACCAAGCCTGGAGCGTGTGCAGTGATGTGATGTTTTGGAGTGCTGTGTGCTACTGAACCAAAGGTATGGAGCTCACTGGGTGCATGGATTTCCCCTGTTGGCTTTTCCCTTTGCCGTTCACCCCATTAACAGCCACGGGGATGGGGGGTGAGAGGTGATGCTGACGTTTAAAACTGTTTCCCCAAAGATGTCAGAAGCTCAGAAACCATCTAAAGTTGCCACCAAGAAAATGGAAGATGACTTGCCTCCCCCTCCAGCCGTCAGCTCAGTCCAGGTGGTGGCTCCAGGGGGTCAGGATCTCAATGCTCTCCCTGTGCCTCCTCCAAAGCAAGCCTTCTCCAAGTTCTACCAGCAACGCCAGGTGAATGAGCTGAAGAGGCTCTACAGGCACATGCACCCTGAGCTCAGGAAGAACCTGGAAGAAGCTGTGACTGAGGACCTGGCAGAGATGCTTAACGCTGAGGATCCCAGTGCACAGGCCTCCGTGAACCTGGATAAAGTTCTCCCAGGAGAGGTTCAGTCCATGCGCTGGATTTTTGAGAACTGGGCACTTGACTCCATTGGGGACCATCAAGCCACGAAGAAGCTGACAGAAGAAGAGATCATCCCCAGTGGGGACGTGAAAAGCACTTCCCTGAGGTTTGAAAGCCAGTCCATAAATGGATACAACCTGTCAACATCAGCCAAGGTGTCAGAAGCAGACCTCGCCAGAGGGGATGTTCGCACTGCCCGGTGGCTCTTTGAAACCCAGCCACTGGACACATTAAATAAACTGTACTCAGATGAAACCGAGGTGCAGGAGGCAGTTCTCAAGGATCCTGTCCAGGGAGGTGACGTGAAAGGGGCCAAACAGCTCTTTGAAGCACAGTCCTTGGATGCCATAGGACGCTGCTCCTCAGTGGAGGAGAAGAGCATCCTACAACTCAAGTCAGAAATCCAGGAGCTTAAAGGTGATGTTAAGAAGACTGTCAGGCTCTTCCAAACAGAGCCCCTCTGTGCCATCAGGGACAAAAGTGGGACTATCCATGAAATCAAGTCCGTCTGCCGAGAGGAAATTCAGAGCAATGCGGTCAGGACGGCTCGCTGGCTCTTTGAGACTCAGCCCCTGGACACCATCAACAAGGACACTTCCAAAGTCCAGATCATCCGTGGGATTTCACTGGAAGAAATTGGGAGGCCGGATGTCAGTGGTGCAAGGTGGATATTTGAAACTCAGCCTCTGGATGCCATCAGAGAAATCACAGTTGAAGAACAGGACTTCAAGGCTTCAACAGATTTTGTCACAGGGGCAGATGTCACTAAACAACGATTGCTCTTTGAGACCCAGACTCTGGACTCCTTGAAAGGAGAAGCTTCAGAAAGTGCTGTAGCCAAAGAACAAGTCATTGGAGGTGATGTGAAATCTACACTCTGGCTCTTCGAAACGCAGCCAATGGAAACCCTGAAAGACAATTTTGAGGTGGGACGTTTGAAGAAAGTAGAGCTTTCAGCAGAGGAGAAGGGAGATGTGAAGCAGAGAAAACATGTCTTTGAGACCTGTCCCCTTGGCAGTATCTCCAAGGCATTTGAGGAAGAAACTCCTTCCACCAGCATGGAAGAGGCAGTGAAAGGAGATGTGAAATCTTTCAAGACCCTGTTTGAGACTCTCCCCTTGGACAGCATTAAGCAGGCTGATGCTGAGCCCGTCACCAAAGAAGAGGAGGAGAAGATTCCAGCTGGCAACGTCAAAGCCAACCAAATCCTGTTTGAGACAACACCCCTGTACGCCATCAAGGACAGCTTTGGCAATTTCCACGAAGTCACCTCTGTAAGCAGAGAGCAGATCATCAGCGGTGATGTCAAGAACTACAAGTGGATGTTTGAAACCAGGCCCCTGGACCAGTTTGATGAAAGCATCAAGAAGGTGGATATAATTCGGGGGATCACGAAACAAGAGGTGGTGGCTGGCGATGTCAGGACAGCCAAGTGGCTCTTTGAAACACAGCCCATGGATGTCATCCATCTCCAAGCCACGGAAGGGGAGAAGCACCCCTCGGTGAAGCGGGAGATCTCCCAGAAGGGGGATGTGAAGACCTGCAGGTGGCTGTTTGAGACCCAGCCCATGCACACGCTCTACGAGAAGGCTGAGAAGAAGCAGGAGGAGGATGGCAGCGTGCCCCAGGCTGATGTGAAGTCCTACACATGGATGTTTGAGACTCAGCCCCTGGACTCCCTGAAAGGCCAGGAGGAGCAGTATTTGCAAGTCAGTAAGGCCTACAGCCAGGAGGAATTACAGGGAGTAGACGTCAAAACTGTCCGGCACCTGTTTGAGACTGAGCCCTTGGGCAGCAGCGCTGTCGGTGAAGCTGACCGGAAAAAAACCATGCGGTACTCCAGCCGTGTGGAGTTCCAGTCTGGGGAAGTGTCCAGAGTGAAAGAGTTCTTTGAAGCCAAGCCCTTGGACACAGCCACCAAGACAAAATCCCAGAAGGATGCTGAAACAATCGCAGCTGGGTCCGTGCACAAGTTCACGTGGCTCTTTGAGAACTACCCCATGGACACCCTGAAGGACAGCTCTGAGGGCATCCAGGAAATACCTCCTGAAAAGGATGTCAAGGGGGAAGATGTTGGAGGAAAAAGGTTCGTATTTGAGACTTATTCCCTTGACCAAATCCATGACAAAGTGGATGAGACAGAACTCCAGAAGATCCAAAAAGACACTATGAGCAAAGCTAATGTCAAGTCCTGCACGATGCTCTTTGAAAGCCAACCTTTATACGCTATCCAGGACAAAGAGGGGGGATACCATGAGGTCACCTCAGTGCAGAAAGAAGAAATCATGAAAGGTGACATGAAAGGTGCCCGGTGGTTGTTTGAAACCAGGCCCCTGGATCAGATCAAGAAGGAAGAAGAGGTGTTTGTGATTAGGGCTGTCACCCAAGAGGACATCAAGAAAGGAGATGTCCAGACTGCGCGGTGGAGGTTTGAGACAGAGCCTCTTGAATCCTTCTCAGGGGGGAAGTTGTCTGTGCCCAGAACAGTGGATGATGTGCAGAAGGGAGATGTTCAGTCCAACAAGCAGCTCTTTGAGACCCAGCAAGTGGGCCAGAAGAAGTACGTGAGGATGGTCAGTGTCAGTGACGTGCAGCGTGGTGATGTGAGGACATCCACCTGGCTCTTTGAGAACCATCCTGTGGACTCCCTGTACGGGGACGCAGACAGAAGCTCATCCATGAGCACAGTGCAGAGAGAGGACAGCCAGAAAGGGGATGTAAAACGCTGCACCTGGTTGTTTGAAACCCAGCCCATGGACACCCTCAAGGACACAGAGGTGACTCCCAGTGCTGGGGCACAAGAAGAGATCCCTCGTGCAGATGTGAAAAGCACAACGTGGCTCTTTGAGAGCACGCCCCTGGATAAATTTAGTGCTTCTGAAGGTAGCATAGAAATAGAACTGAAAGAAAGAACCATGAAGGAGACTTTGGAGACTCTATGCACTTGCCAGGCTATCCAGCATGATGGGATCCTCATTGAAGCTAATGACATGGAGAGTGTAAAGATGGTGAAGTACCAGCTCAGCAGCCCAGGAGCTCCAGAGATCCTGAAAGAGGAGATTGTGGGAGGCCACTTGCAAAGGATTATGCTGCAGCTCCTGCACAGGACCAATGTGGAAGCACAGAGCATGCTGGTGGAAGAGGACAGAGAGGGCAAGATCAAAGTAAGCCCATTGCAGCTGCTGGACCAGAGTGAAGCTGTTAAAGGCAAAGAGGACTTGAGTGGAGATGTAGCCAAGGCTTTACAGGGCCTCCTCAGTCAAGATGCTTCCATCAAAAAGGGGATGGTCCTACAGGAGACAAAGTCAGGATCACTGAAGATGACTCTCTACTCCCTCCTGCTCCATTCTGTCCAGCAGAAAGTTGTCAAGGGGGATGTGAAGTCAACAATTGGGAACTTGTTGGCTTCTTCTCAGGAGCAGAAAGCAGCAGCCACCATCAAGCGTGAGGACAATGAGAAGGGAAATGTTCAACTTTTTGCGAGCTGCATTGAGAAGGGAGACCTCAGCTACCTGAAGAATCTCCAGCAGGAGTCAGAGATACAATCCCTCATCTCTTCCCAAGCAGAGGAGGAGGGGGCAGATGAGAGCGGCCCACGAGTTGTGCCGGGGGCTAACATACATGTCTTGCCAAATAAAGAACAAATGCAGAAAGTAATTGCAGGAGGTGAGCCAGGGGCTATGGAGGGAGCAAAAAGGGGATTTGCATGTGAAAGCATGGGCAGAGAGGGTGTGTTAGAGAGAGAGGCTGTGCATGCAGCAGGTGTGACAGGCACCACTGTGCAATGTCTTGGGAAGCCCCTGCCCACAGCGATGGCAAAGGAAGAAGTTCTGTCCGGAGGGCTTAAGGTGACTACAAAGTCAATCCAAAGGGTTGCAGATACCAGCAAGAAGGCAGAGAAAGAAGAAGCCACCACTACCCATTTGAAGGAACCAAAAACTGTGATACAAGGCCCATTTCCAACCCAAGTGACAGCTCAGAGGGCAGAAGTGGATGGGAAACAGCCGAGTGTGGTGCCTGGGGAAGCCAGCCAGACTCAGGCAGAAGAAAAGGCCCTGGGGACTGATCTTCAGGCTGCAATGCAAAGCCTGAGGCTGGCGACTGCAGAAGCAAAAAACATTCAGCACCACGTTCAGAGCAAGTTCCAGAGGACCAGGGAGGAGGTCCACACAGCCTGCAGGCAGCAGACAGTCAGCTCACAGGGGACCATGACCCTGCAATCCACCACACACCAACAGGACTCTTCATCCACCAAGCAGGAGAGCAGCAGCACTGCCACCAGGACCACCACCACCAGAGTCCAGGAGGCATCCAAGACCCACACAAGCGTGTCTCAGAAGAGCACAGCACCACACAAAAAGGTCAGTGCTTCTGAGGAAGTACAGGGAGGACAACCATTGTGCCAGGAAGTCCAAGTTGTGCCCAGTAGAGATTTTAGCATTAAGGATGGCCTTTATACTGCCACACCTGTGAAAACCTTTATAAACCCTTGTGTTGAGTCTGATTACAAAGAGCAATCAGTGCAAGAAGAAAGAGATGTTGGTGTCAGAGGGGATGTGCAGACAGCTATCAGAGCACTGCAAAGTGCCGCCACAGAACAGCGCCTGGTAGAAAAGGAGGACGTTGTCCGAGGTAATTTAAAAGCCACACTTCAGTCGCTGGAAAAGTCTAACGTTAATGTCTCCAAAGGGGATTTTAAAGCTGCTATGATATACAGAAATGCAGGGCAGTCCTATTCTGTGTGTAAAAAGAAAAATGAGACTCAACTCACTAGTAACGAGACTGCTGTAGTGGCTTCAGGGTCACAGGCTGATAATGACTTTCCTCCTCCTCCCTCAGTTGCTGTGATGAAAGCAGAGCATTGCCCACCCTCAACTAAAGCAGCAAGAGAAGGTGCCCTTCCATTACCAACCAGCAAAGATGAAGCCCCAGGATGTTCTGCACTGCTCCAGGCCCCTATTCCTGCTCTCCCTTCCCTGTCCTGCAAACCCAGTGACCAGAGTCCTGCAGAGGCGCCCAGGACTCCTCCAAAACCAGAAACTACTGCCCCACCCAGGAAAAAACCTATTCCCCCTCCAAAACCTGAGCACCTCTTACACGAGGCACATTTTGCCTCTGCAAATTACAGCACAAGCAGATCAACAAAACCCATCCCTCCACCCCTGCCTCCGAAACCTTCAGGCTTGAGGGAGATCAGCAAGCCAAGGCCTTCCCCCACAGAGCTGGGATTAAGCTGCATGGAAGTTCATGAACAATCAGGCTATGAGGAGGTTCAAGCAAAAAGCTGCAATTTAGAGACATCTGTGAAGAAGTCTGTCACAGTTCAGGGTATAAACCCTGAGAGAAAGCTGCCAAAATACCCTGCCAAAACACCTCTTCAAATAGCAGAAGAAAGGTACAAGGCCAGCAAAGGAGGACAAGGGAAGGTAGAACCAGACAGTGTTAAGACCTCAAAGCCAATGAAAAATGGAGTGGCTGGTTTTGAAGTCAAGCAGGGAATGATGGGTGATTATGCAGCTGCTCCAGGGAGATGCCCAGGTGAGGTGGCTCAAAGGCAGATAGAGCTGTGCCGAGAGGAGAATGGGTGCTCTTCACCTCCAGCCTGTCCTGGCAGAGCACAGACACAGGATGTGCCAAGCACCTCCCCTGTGGGTCACAGCACCCCTCCAAAAGGAAGAGATGGCATTGCCCAAAATGCCTCGTCCAAGGTGGAAAGGGAAAGTGTATCCAATTCTTATGGATTGTGGGATAGTCAGAGAGTCGTGCAGCAGGTGCATGAGAGGAGGCAAATGTCTCATTCGATGTCCTTCCATCAGCAGTCAATGAACTCCTTTGAGGAGCACCAGCAGGGAAATAGCAGGCAACTGAAATGTCCTGATAGGGAGACAGAGACACCTGCCCAGGAGAAGCCAGCAGTTGTTATGAGAGAAAAAAGCAAGAGAGAAACAGAAGATGAGCGTCGGAAGAGGTTGTCGGTACACAAAGAGGAGATCATGAAAGGCAATGTCAAGGAGGCCATGGAGATCTTTGAGAACCTCAGGAGACAGGAGCAGCTGCAAGAGATCTTGACCCGAGTGAGGGAGTTTGAGGAGGAGACAAGCAAAGTGGATGTGAAAGCTCTCAAGAGCTTCTTTGAGAAGGTCCCCGAGTGGGTTGTGCGCCAGAAGGCCAAGCAACAGGATAAGGCTGAGGCAAAGGAGGAGGCTGATGGTGTCTCCTCAGTGGATCTGGTTTTTGAGGACCTGGAGCGAGCAAGTGCTGAGATTCTGCACCTGAAGGAGCAGACACTTGCCCGCATCCAGGACATCGAGGAGGCCATCAAGAAAGCTATTTATTCTGTTTCCAGTCTCAAGTCTGAGTCAGACATTGCTGGGCTCTCAGGGCTGTTCAAGGAGTCTCTGGGGAGCACCCAAAGCTCTGTGAGCAGTAGCAATATCCGTAAAATCAGCATTGTTTCAAGCAAAGCCAGGCAAGAGGAGGTCGTGCTGGAGACAGGGGAAGCAGCATCTGTGGAAAGTGCAAAGGTGGCAGAAAAGGCGGAGGCAGCCAAGGCAGAGCTGGGGGTTCCCCGCCTCATTCAGTCGCGTGTCAGCTCTCCCTCCTCACCTTCCTACATCACCATTGAGTCTGCTGCCAGGAAACCAGCAGAATCACCCAGGACAGCACATTCCCCCCAGGATGGCCCTTCACCAGACTGTCTTGGCTCTCCAGGAAAGAGGGATGCTTCTGCTCAGAGCAGCTTTAGCTCCTATAACCACCCCTCAGCAGGGTCTGCTGGGTACGACACGAAACCCGTAGAGAAGAAGCCAGACCCTGTCCAAACAAAAACTGGGCTGAGCTCCATGAAACAGCCCACACCTGGCAGTGCCAACCATCCAACCAGTGACAAAGAGAAGTGTCCTCTGGACACCTCTAAGGACAGCTGCCACTGTGGGAAGAAAGGCAGCTTTTCGGAATACCGCTCCCTGAATGCCCCCAGCCCACAAAACCCACGGAGGCAGAAGAGCATCTTGGAGCTGCAGACAGGGCCCGACGGGTCCAAGCTCTACGGAGCCACCCGGACTGTCATGGAGCAGTATGAGGAAATGGACCAGTTTGGGAACAAAATCATCACTTCCTCCACCACAGTCACCAAGCAATCGGAGACACAAACCTCTTCCACCTGCGATGTGGTTTCTCATCCCCAGTATGAGGTGTCTGCCTCACCTGTGTTTCGGAGGTACCTGAAGAGCCCAGGTGAAGATTTCCGCACCAACGGGAGTTTTCAGGAGCCTGGAGTGGTCTTTGTCACCTTTGGCAACTCCAAGCCAAAGAAATAGGAGATCCTGGAGAACAATAGAGGACTGTATAGGACAAAAGAGAAAGGCCACGACAAACATTTCTCTTGTTTTATCCACATTACGTACAGGGACTTACCTTCACCCTAAGGACTCCTCAGGGTCATCGTTTTGGTGTTTGCACACAGACAGGACAAGTGCAGCCTGCCTTGACACTGGAGAACAGCTCTCACCTGGCCAACCCAACAGACTTGGTGCTGCACCACAACCCAGAGTCCTTGCACTGTTAGAAGCACAAGGGAAAAATCCATCCATGGGCACCTTGGGGTACCTCCCCCTGGAATGTTTGGTGGGTGTGGTTGGAGGTGTTGGATCAGGCTTCTCTGAGCTACTGCAGAAGGAAAGATAGGCAGGATCCATTAAAGAACTAATCAATCTGGTCATTGACAAACCAACACCTTTATGGTACCTTCTTTTTCTAAGAAGGGCATCCTACACACACACACATTTATATATATATACAAGCTCATGTTGATGGGTGGGTTGGATAGATTTTCTCTTAGCCATTAAGAAAAGGAAAAAAAAATCTTGAGTTTTTGTCACTCTTTGACTCGGGGGAGTTATTTATAAGTTTGTTTTTCAGTTCCTGGAAAGTGTTTGATGATACTGGAAATTGTAATGCCAAGACCTGCAGCTACCATCAATGCCATTCCCCCAAAGAAAGATGCTGTGAAAGATTCTTGAGTCAGAATGGTTACTGCTTTCTTTTCTTTATTTCTAGAATTGTAATTTATTATTCAGTATACACAAACCCCTTATTTTAGATTTTCCATGCTTTCCTACATGTTTACTGTTTAAATTCCTTTTGAGACTTTGTAAAGCAATTTTTCTTATTATCATGACTTTGTTTTGTACATTCTCAATTCAAGATTTTAGATATTTTGTGGCTTTTTTTTTTTATTTTAACTTCTATTGCTGCATTCTGATGGTAAACTTTACCTCTAAAAATATTTTGGTCTGGTTGAGTTTCTTTTGTTCAGTGCTTGCTTCCTCTGAAAACACCTAGGAATCATCTCTCAATGGACCAGTTGAATCACACATTGAGAGCACTCTGAGTCACTGGAGGGATTTGGTCCACATCTGCTTTATGTGGTGTGGGTGGATCATCAGCCCTGCAGCAAAGAGTGTTCATACTCTTATCTGAAAAATGAGTCCAGACCCCCCCAGTCCAGGACTCTGTGTAGGCATGTGGAGCCTGGGTAGGGTGAGTGCACCAGGAAAGGTCTGGACACTTGTGTGTATCACTTTCCCCCAGGTGTTGGGCCCCCACAAGCCTTACAAGGAGCAGCTGATGGCCCAACCCTCACTCAGTGCTGTGCCTCACCCCACACTGAGCTCAGGGGTGGGTGAGTGGGTGGCAGGGAGTTCCCTCCAGGTGTGCGGGAATGCGAGGGGCCCATGGAGGGACTGGATGGTTTCTCACTGAATCACAGCATATCCTGAGTTGGAGGGGATCCTCAAGGACCACCGAGTCCAGCTGCAGGCCCTGCACAAGAAATCCCCAAAAATCCCACCATGTGGCTGAGAGCATTGTCCAAACACTTGCTGAGCTCAGGCTGGTGCTGTGGCCACTTCCCTGGGTGCCTGTTTCAGTGCCCAACCACCCTCTGGGGAGAGGACATTTTCCTGACATCCAACATAAACCTCTCCTGGCACAACTTCAGGCCATTCCCTCACTTCCTCTCTCGGGTCACACAGAGAGGAGAACAGTGGCTGCCCCTCCTCCTCAAAAGGAAGTTGTAACTGCAATGAGTCTCCCCTTCAGCCTCTTCTTCTCCAGGCTGAACAGACCAAGTGCCCTCAGCTGCTCCTCACAAGGCTTCTCCTCAAGGCCCTTCACCACCTTTGTCACCCTCCCTTGGACACTCTCTCATAGTTTAATGTCCTTTTTGTATAGTGGTGACCAAAACTGCCCACAGAGCTCCATGTGAGGCTGTGGAGTTGTGTCCTACAGCCTGGCTCGGACTTGGACTGCCAGCCACTGGGTCTGACTGTAGCTCTTCTGATCTACACACACCTCAGAGCTCATAGTCCATCAGTTTATCTGAGAATGGGACAGCAACTTCATTAAAAAGAAATAAGTAAATTGTTACAGTTAATATTTGCCTTTTTTCCTCTGAGGAAGAGGAGCCCACACTGATGAATGAGGAGCAGGACTGGAGAGGAAGGGACAGTTCAGAGTCTACCCCTCCACATCCCTAAGCCCACACTTAGGTTTTAAATAGCAGTTGTCATCTTGCATTATGAACTCTTTGTTTGAGGTGTTCCAGACCATGTCAGAGTTCTGCTTCCTCCCCAGAAAAGAGGTGCATAACCAGAATGCATTGATTGACATCTAGAACCCCATGTATTTGAAAGGCATGCCAAAAGAAGAACAGGGACATAATTTTCAGTTCCACACTGAAGACTGAGCTGGAAGAGCAGATCACAATAAACTGAGCAAAACTATTTTCAGGCAATCAGAAACTACTTAGACCTTCCCAATTCCTTTAGTAGGACCAGTTGCAAAAGTAAGGGAGAGTTAGTTATCTGGAGATCATCTTCAAAATTTTTTCAGCACTCCTTTCTTCTCCCTGTTTGTTTCCATCTCAGCTTCCCTCACACATTTGTTTTATTTCTCTTGCAGGACAGTTATTGCAGTGGAGCAATTTTAGTAAGATGCAAACAGGTTATTTGGGCAATGAAAATTACTCCACATAAACTCAAATAAACCCAAATATCCTGCACTGCCACTGCTTAAAAATACCAATCTTATTGTTTGTGTATCTGGTTTTACAGGATTTCTAAATGTCTCAAAGAGCCATTTATGAGGTTAAGATCATTTAAGACATGTTTCTTTCATGGTATTTCCATCAGCTAGGAACTGAAATATGATGAGGAGACAGATGCTGCATTATTTCAGCACCATACATGGCTCCTTGAGACACTGAAAGAGCTGGAGAGAAAAAACAAATGCAAAGATTTGAAACTCAAACACAAGCTGAAGGATCAGTTCACATTCCCTGCGCTTCAGACTTTGCAATAATAAACCAGCAGAGCACATACAAACTTTCAGATCCCAAATGAGCTGTCAGAGATTTTCTGTGATTTTGGGGTACAAGACATGGCATTGTTCACTGTTCTTTGCCCTGGCGGGTCTCTGCATCCTCACACAGGAGATGTTTTCAAAAGTAAGCAGGATGGGAGAGTTATCTGGCCCAGGAGACAGAGGAGAGTTGGTATTGTCAGAACTGTACCTCCCTGAGGGGTAAAAGGACAAGTTCAGCTACAGGTTTGGTTCTTTTGCAGCAGTGGACAGGAAATAGGCTTCATTTGAAGTGTTCACAAAAAGTACTGCCCTTCCCAGCTCTGTCAGTCACTGGCCTCCCTGAGGACACTCAGTCTTCTGTGTGAAAGATTCCTGCTCACCATGGAATCACAGAGTCATTAAGGTTGGGAAAGCTCTCTAAGACCATAAAGTCCAACCATTAACCCAGCACTGCCAAGCCCACCACTAAACCCTGTCCCCAAGGGCCACAACTACACATCTTTTATATCCCTCTAGGGGTGGTGACAGCCTGTTCCAACGCTTGACAACCCTTTCTGTGAGGAAGTATTTTCCAACACCCAATCTAAACCTCCCCTGGCACAACTTGAGAACATTTCCTTTGGTCCTATCCCTTTCTGCCTGGGAGAAGAGACAACCCCCACCAGGCTGCACTCTCCTGTCAGGGACTTGTAGAGAGTGAGACTCCTTTTCTCCAGTCTGAGCCTCCCCAGCTCCCTCAGCTGCTCCTCACAGCCCTGTGCTCCAGACCCTTCCCCACCTTCTCTGCTTATCAATAACACAGGCGTTTTCAGGCTGACCTCCACTGCTATATAAAGGTTTTAATTCACACAAGGAAAAAAAAAAGGCAGCAACTGATAAGCCATAATCCAGCTGCAACTTTCAGCACTGCAGTAATCAGCAGTGTGCTGGAAGAGCCTTCAGGAACACCCTGTAACTGCTTTTCATAGAAGCCTCAGGATAATTTCCTTGCCCATGGTGCCATTCAATTGCTTCTTATCACCTCTCTATCTTCCTGACCATTAGGAAGGCTTATTCCTGGGGCTGACAAATACACCTCTGAAGATTAGGAGTGTTTGCCATGCATCAGACAAGGAGCATTGAAAATAAATTCCCCTGTGAAAGAGACCAGTATCCCCTATAAAAGGTTATCCCACTCAGGATACACATTCTTGGAGTTCAGATATTCATTCCCAGTTCAGAGGAGAGAGATCCTGCTTGTTTGCTAAATAACTCTGCTTCCTTCTTTGCTCATGATTAAAGGAAAGCATTTTTTTCTTACATAACACAGACATGTTTAGTTACTCTCTTCTCTGCCAGGACACAGACCCTTGAGCTCATCACCATCAGAGGCAGTTCTGCAGTCACATTGGTGAAATTCACCTTGCAAGCAGATTGATTGTGTACAACTCCATGGGCCTGTTTCAGGGTAGATATTTTAGATTCTTTAGAATCTTTAGATTCCCTTATTTGGACCTCCACTGAGAACACTGGGAGTGTAGACACCCATCACTTCTGTATTCACTTACAGAAGTGAATGGTCTGCTCTCTGCAAAGGACTGGGAGAGCAGAGGAGTGCTGGGATCATTTCAGACTGAAAGAAAGACAAGGATTTTGTTTGCATGCTTCCCTCTAGAAGGGAAAAAGAAACCTCAGGATGTTAACCTCATCTTCTTGAAAGTGTTGTCACAGGAAAACAAAGATGACTTGGCCTTGATGGTATGTTCAGACAAATGGAAGTTAAAAGTTAAAAATTGGTTCCCCCAGGTGTCTGTTGTAAGTCAAAGACAAGGTTTTGTTCCCTGTCTTGTTCTTGTTCATGTCAACTCATCCCCTGAAATACAGAAACATCTTTCCTGTTTCATAGAAACAAGGAACCAGAGAATGTTTTGGGTTGGAAGGGACCTTAAAGATCATCTAATTTCAAAGCCCTGCCATGAGCAGGGACACTTTCCACTAGATCAGGTTGCTCAGGGCCCATCCAATCTGGCCTTGAACATTTCCAGGGATGGGGCATCCACAGCTTCTCTGAATGCCAACTTTTTTACTCTGGTCACAGCTAAAATCGGTCCATCAGCCACTCCACATGAGAGCAGAAAGTAAACTTGCATCTTCTTTGAAAATGCTGCAAACTAGGGTAGGTACATATGGGGGGAAAAAACAGAGGGATCAGAGACCCCCAGCAAAACTGTGGTAATTAAGCTCCCTACAAGGAGGCAGAATTGCCCTGATGTGAGGGAGTGTCAGTACTCAGAGCACTGACCTGCCACAGTTAGGCTGGGCCCAGCTGTGCTCCTTCTGAGGCTTTGGGAAGACCTGCATTCAGATTAACTCACCAGCTAAACTGAGCCTCTGCTTTGCACAACAGTGAGGAGTGCACAGAAACTCTCCTACTGCCACCTGCATCCTCTGGGTCACTTGACCATGCAGACCTATTTCTACAGCTGGGCTGATAGCCAAGATCCTTTTTCCCCTCTCTCTCTCCACCAATGTGGCTGGTGCTGGCAATGCATTCCAGAGAGATTCTCTGGGCTTTTCACATAAAGAGGTGTTTGGGGAATGAGGTCACACAACACAATGCAGAGAGTAAACACAGTGGAGTAAACCACCAGATCCATGGAGCTGTGGAAGTTTTACACTGATATGAGCTGCCTTTCCAGGGTTTGGACTATGTCTGCATGAGCAGCCATCAGATACCAGTGATTCCAAGAGCTGAAGAGAGTTTTTGAGTCAGAGCAACATTTCTCACCTCACCCAAGGTTTTTAAATGACTCAATTGAATGAACCATTTACTCTCAATCAAATGAACATAATTTTCTCACCAGAGATCCAGAGTTCTGTCTTTGTGTTCTGACTGAAAATTAACACTGACCCATCCAAGATGACAGGCCAGTTGAGTCAGACAGGAATCTGAACTCTCACAACAGATCTGCGAGAGAGCAACAAGAAAACGCAACACGAGCAGGAGATTCAATAAATCACCTTGCAGATGCACTTTCCAGGTGGTCATGATTCAGTTATTTAACCTCAGTCTCTCCTTCTTCAGCCCATGTTGAAAGAAATGTGTGCCTGCTGCCTGAAGCCTGTGTACCCCATGGAGGCTGTGGTCACTGACAAGGTCTGTGTGCACCGCTCGTGTTTCTGCTGCCAGGTCTGCGGGAGGAAGCTGAGGTGAGTCGTAGGACTCAGGAGCACTTATTCTCAAGGGATGTCCAAGGGTGATTCCGACAGAGCAGGACTCAGGAAAGGAGAAATAGGGGAGACAGTTTGCCTGATTCCATTTGCCTCTCCATCACTGGAGGCTGAAGTCTGCCNCTCCCCTCCAAGAGCACTCCAGCCCTGTCTTCTCTATAACGTCGCATAAAACAAACACTCACAGCCATGAGTTTCTCCCTCCTAACCTTCTCTGGTAGGTCCTGGCTAGCCCAGCTCTCAGCCTCTCCTCAGGTGACACACGTCCCTCACCACTTTAGTGGCTTTTTCCTGGATTCCTCCCTGTACAGCAAGGTCCTTTTTTGCTGTGAAGAGCCCAAAATTGGACTAATTACTCCACACAGAATCCTACAAAAGTCAAATCCTACAGAGGAATCCTCACTTCTCTAGGCCATGTAGCTCAGGATGTAGTTGGCTTCCCTGTCACCAGGGCACAATGCTGACTTGTTTTCAGCTTGTCATTTGCTGAGACAGCCACCCCCTGTGAGGCTGCTTGAAATCCTGTTGCCCCCAGCTCTGCAGACACTTCCTCCCATGCTGCAGTTGTTGTGTCCTGGGAGCCCTGGGCACTATTACCTATCAGGTCCACACTGTGTGCACAGGGGCAGAGATGAAGTGCTGGTGTGCAGCCTGGCCTGCAAATGAGAAAGGNGAAATCCTGTTGCCCCCAGCTCTGCAGACACTTCCTCCCATGCTGCAGTCGTGTCCTGGGAGCCCTGGGCACTATTACCTATCAGGTCCACACTGTGTGCACAGGGGCAGAGATGAAGTGCTGGTGTGCAGCCTGGCCTGCAAATGAGAAAGGGATTGCACATAACCTGGCCTACAGCCCCCAGGGGTATTGCAAGGAAATGTTTAATTTTTCACGTTGTTTTGGTGTTTGAAAGAAAAATCAAACATATTCTGAGACAGCCAATACTACTTTTGAAAGGTTTCATTCTTCAACCCCCTCCCTCTCTTCCCCACTGAGAAATGATTTTGCTGAAAGCCTGTCCATCAGTGCTGCAGCTCCCCTCCCACACTGACAGCCACTGACAGCTGTGCCAATGTGTGTTTTCCAGCTTGCAAAACTATGCTGCCCTCCACGGGGTGTTTTACTGCCAAGTCCACTACAAGCTGATGGCTGGGGCTGGAAGCAGAAGTGGGATGGAAAAGCTGGAGCAGCACCATGTTCAGCATGGACCACAGCCCAGGGACTGCTGTAGCACGGCCAAAAAGACTGAAACAAGAGAGAAACCCACACCCTTCAGTGCACAGTGTGATCTGCAGCTGGCTGAGCACAGGAACAGCAGGGCTGTCCTCCTGGGGAACAAGCTCAGAACGGTCTGGCCACCTTCAGAACCAGTCTTGGCTGTTGATGGGAAAGCTGGAAATGGAGTGTGCTCCTGGAAAAAGCCTGCACTGAGCCTGCCAACCTACCAGGCTGCAGGCAGCAGGCCAGGCAGGATGGTGCTCAGGGGCCAAGAGGGAGCAGTGGAGAAGGGAAGATTCTTACCTGGAATCACTCACAGCAAGGAAAGAGAGGTGTGTTCCAAGAACAGAGAGCAGAGAGGCCGTGAAGAGACTGTACCTGAGGTGAAGCAGGGTGGGAAGGTGTCCCAGAGAGTGGCTGCAATCCAGCAGGGCCAAGCCCAGCTAAAAAGACCTGCCTGTGCCTCCCTCCCTCCTGTCCTGGAGCCTGTGAAACCCCTGCCTCGTGCCTCACTTGCTCCCCACCCTACACACCAGAGCACCAAACCCACCCCAAGGATGAACCTGGGGGCCTCAGGGGGCTTCACTCTCACTTCCACAGAGGTCCCAGTGACACACAACAATGTCTGTGGGTCACTGAGCACACCCAGTGAAGGAGGCACAATCACAGATGACAAACCTGAGCTGATCATAGCCACTCCAGATACTGCAGGGGCCAAGCATCACCTTGGAGAGGGAATGAACAGCACACGGACCATCCATGTGCCAGGAGAGCCCAAAACCAGAAACAGCACAAATAAAGAGCTAAAATATATAGCTGAGGATGCTGATCCCCCTGAAAATGAAGCTGAACAAGCCCATTCCCCCTCTGGTGTGTTGAGGAGCTCTTCTGTATCTTCTGGTTCCCTGGAGCCAGGAGGGCTGGGCGTGTCACCTGAGATCACTGAAATGTTGAATGAGAAATCAGAGGCAAACCCCAAAGAATTCCCTGGGAAACAGATGCCAGTAACTTTGGGGGGAACCATGCAGCCATCCAGCACAAATGACTTGCCTGGAATTGAGAGCAAAGGGGCAGAATTTGAGAATACAAAAGAAGACAAACCAGTAACTGTGTCAGAGTCTCTGGAAGAGCCCAGTCCTGAGCATCCAGCTCAGGAAAATGAAGCTGAAAAGAGCCGAGTCTCTTCACCTGGTTGTCCAGACAGGACAGAAGATCACAATGTGTCCTCTTTACAAGAAAAAGAACCTCAGGACACACGTGGCCCACTGAAAAGCAACACTCCTGAGGGTATTTGGAGACATGATACTAAATCATCTGGCAAGGATTTTCCAGTGTCAACAGCCACACCTCTGAAAGGAACGTGTGCCACTTGCCCCTCACATGATGAAGTCAACAACCCCAAGTCAAAGGATTCCAGGGAAGTTCTTAGTGAAAACACCTTGCACGTTTCTGAGCAAACAGCCAAGACATCAGAATATTCCAAACCAAATACATCCTTGAACAAATCCACAGGCCATCCAGTAGATGAAGAAAAAGTGGATCTCAAAGTTCCAGGGGAAAGCACAGTGCCTGTGTCACAGACTGGTGCCCAGAGCAAGGAGGCCAGAAGCAGCCAAACCTGTAGAGAGACATCAGGCAAAGGTTTCAGACTTGGGAAAAACCCCTTCCTTACCCTTTTTGGCCCTGAAGACAAAGGCAAAACCACTAGGAAAGAAACAACAACCCAGAGAAAACCCAGCAAACCCCAATCAGCCCTTGCCACTTTGTTTGGTCACTCCTCAGAGAAGAAGCAGAGTCCACAAGAAAAGCCTGCAGCATCCTCAGAACAAGCAAATATTGATGGAAGGTCAGAAAAGGCCCAGGGCCTCCTCAGCTCCTCCAGCCAAGCAAAGCAAAATGCCTCCAAGAATGATCAGCTGCCACAGCCT